>JANEYF010000626.1:0-257772 GCA_029963845.1 Rhamnusium bicolor | reverse complement strand
CACCCGGACATTTATATTCAAGTTTTATTACCTTTTAGTTATGTTTATAATTCGATAAGGTAATGTTTTAACGCTCGGGTGACACTATATCTGCATTTACATTGAATGAAAACTTGAGAAAAGTACCTATAGTTAAAAATTTTGTGATTTACCTTAACTTGCAAATAATTACTTGTCTTATATCCTCCTAAAATAATTATTTATGAATAATTGCTTCTAATATTTCAGTTATTTTTAAGATTTTTGTTGAAAAAGGCGAATATCTATAAGTATCACTTTATTTTCACAAGAAAAGGAGCAATGTTGGCTAAAGTCGCTAAAGGGTTAAAACGCAATAGACCAGCACCCCATATGTAATGTATAATGTAATGTGATCCATATTATGTAATGTAATGTATTCCATAACATGTAATGGTATTTTTGGATAGGATGACAAACTTTTTGCAACATTCAAAATGGCAGATACTGCTGAAGATGTATTTAGATCATTTATTTTTTTGGGGTCAGTGGATTTTTCTAAAATCTTTCTTTAAAATATAATCCTTTGTGAATATAATACATAGGGTGTTCTAAAATTATGTAGCCAAACTCTTACAGTAAATAGATGGGCTCAATACAAATGAAAACATAAATATTTGGCCCATTTTCCATATTAAAGTAGTTACACCCTTTCAAAGATGGATGTAAAATATTATTTGTGCTGTAACTCAGAAACCATAACAAATAAGTATATCAATTTTTTAAAGATTACTTTTTGTTTAGGATTTCAACAGTGTCATATATTTACTTTTCAAGAACGTGGCCAGGGGCGGTGCACGTGGAACTTGGGTTGTGTGTATTAATAAATATTTTTGAACTCGTTAGCCCTATTAAAAATTTGACTTAAAAAAATATGATTTTAAGTCATTATTATAGAAACATTATGTGTATATCTGTCACATTTTGATAGAATTCACCGTTCTTGCGAAACAACTTCAAAAGTCTGATTGTAATGTAGACTTGATCTAATACAATTAATATTATTAATACATTAATAATTAATAAATTAACACATTTATTAATTATTATAAACATATTATTTTGTTTCAGATGCCTTTTCTCATAAATATAGATCAAGGTTAGCGTCGACCTCAAATAAAATCTGCCATCTGGAATGTAAACGTAAGTATAGAAATAATGGCTTAACTTGTTACCCATTTCGCGCAGACGAATTTTCTATCTTTAATTTGTATTGTATTAATCATCTTCGTTAAAGATTAACAATAATTACTACTATTTTGTCAACAGCAATTTCTTCAACTAGCACTCCCTCCGGCCCAGGGGAAACAACTCCTAACTCAAGTGGATCAACACCATCTGGTCCAGGGGAAACAACTCCTAATTCAAGTGGATCTACTCCATCTGGCCCAGGAGACACAACTCCTAACTCAAGTGGATCTACTCCATCTGGCCCAGGAGACACAACTCCTAACTCAAGTGGAAGTACTCCATCTGGTCCAGGGGACACAACTCCTAACCCAAATGAATCTACGCCATCTGGTCCAGGGGATACAACTCCAAACTCAAGTGAATCTACGCCATCTGGTCCAGGAGACACAACTCCTAACTCAAGTGGAAGCACCCCATCCGGTCCAGGAGATACAACTCCAAACTCAAGTGAATCTACGCCATCTGGTCCAGGAGACACAACTCTAACTCAAGTGGAAGCACTCCATCCGGTCCAGGAGATACAACTCCCAACTCAAGTGAAAGTACTCCATCCGGTCCAGGGGAAACAACTCCAAACTCCAAGTGAATCTACTCCATCTGGTCCAGGAGACACAACTCCTAACTCAAGTGGAAGCACTCCATCCGGTCCAGGAGATACAACTCCCAACTCAAGTGAAAGTACTCCATCCGGTCCAGGAGAAACAACTCCTAACTCAAGTGGATCTACTCCTTCTGGTCCAGGGGATACAACTCCTAACTTAGGTGAATCTACACCATCTGGTCCAGGAGATACAACTCCTAGCTCATGCGAAGGTTAGTATTTTGAAAGAAATCGATGTATAAATCTCATTTTGCGGAACAACCTCAACAAACTTTAAAATTGAAAAAAAAAACGAAATTACGTCGCGTTTTATATAAGTAAAAAATGTCCATTAAAGAATGTAATTTTAATGATGCATATGGGTTGTAGGGTGAAGTGACCTTTAGATATTTTAAACAGCGATTAATAAATTGTAATATTTATGTTGTACAAAAATATGTAAACAAATATATATTGTTTTTACCTTTTTTGTAGGTTCCACCAGCACCACTGAAAGACCCTAGTGGTTCTACGCCTAGTGGTCCAACCAGCAGCTCGTCGGAACAACCCACAACACCATCGGGTAAGTTAAGAATAAAATAACTACATCTACGCGCTGAGTAAAGAAAATGGTAAAAGTATGTTTATAACAGAATCAACTTTATTTGTTATGTGATAGTGAACAAATAAAAATATAAAAAATATGATCAAATGTGACATACTATATGATAGAAAATCTTAAACAAGTTTTTATTAACTTGAACACTATATATCTTTTATATAACCATCTGACTGTATAATTTTTTTAGATCTTCCTTCATGTCCCTGCCGCTGTGTCGATTCAAACGGTAATGTACACACTGGTGGACCATCAGCAGGTAAGGATGTTGAAAAAGGAAGAAAATACCAAACAAGTAGGTACAAAAATAAAAAATGTTCAAAATAAATTCTTAATCGGATTTCAATCAGGAAACTTGCAGACAGATATTGGAAATATTCTTTCAATAAATAATAATGAAAAGTTTATTAAAAGAAACACTCGAAAACATTGAAATAGATCCGACAATTGAAACACTCAATACTATATCCGATTAAGGCTAAGTTTCAAACAATTCCAGATGATGCCAACTTGGTTGACGAAACCGACTGTTATTTGCATCAAAAGGGTTAAATTTGACATTTTCCTAAGCAGCTTGTTTTGTATCATTTTGGTGGAACCTGTACAACCATTTTTTTTGTAATTTTCCAGCGACCCCGTCATCATGCTGCTCATGCTCACTACAAACACAACATACATGCTCACGAATCAAACAGACATCAGCAAAACCATAAAGGTAATAGGGGGAAAGATTTAAAAAACGAGTAACGGTTCATTGACGACGAAAAATAATCTAAAGTGGCATATCGACAAAAGTAATAGACAAATACCTTGAGACGCCTTTGTAATAATGCCGCCATTCGATTGTCACTTGCCGTCAACGAGCAGTTTAGACGTAGTTTTTTTGTTCTTTATATCTTGTGTTGGATTATACGTCTGCTAAAAATATCCCTATATAATTTTTAATATTTTAGTACACGAAAAGCACCATTCGCAACATACCAACGAGAAACATCACATGACCCATCACGAAAACCATCTGTCTCACCAAGAAAAACACCAATCCCATCATGGGCATCACGACAGTCTTCACGAAAAACATCACTATGGAAAACATCATGAAACTGAAAAACATCACCACGGAAAACACCATGAAACTGAGAAACACCACAACCTTCATGAAAAACATGCTCATGCCCATGCCGAAGAAAAACATGCCCATCATAAGGAACACCTTCAATAGATGCAAATGTTATCAAAGGCATAAGAGTAATAGAGACGAATTATAGTTAATATTAATTAGGACATTGTACATAAATGCATACCATTTTTTACATAAAGGATATATTTAGCTAATAAATATTTTGAAAACAAAATACTTATTGTTTTAATAATAGTATCTCGAAATGTAGATGATATTTCTAGGCATAATTGGTGTCACCATGATAAAACGGTATAGCTCCTATTCGTGCATACGTTGAATTGGACTTTTTCAAATCGGTAGATGTCTAGATGCGAACTAATATAGTACCCTGCTAGGTCTCCAGATTTGATTCCTTTGGACTATTTTTTATGGACTAATTTTTGTAACAAAAATGTATATTCCTTATTTATACATAACGAGCGTTAAAAAAGCCGTCAAGTTGCTAACGCAAATGAAAAATAATTTGGAAGGGATCCATAAAATTAATTTAAAACCCATAAAAGAGTACACAGGCCCACCTATTGAAAAGCCTACATGCGTCTTTCTAAAACTACTTCTAACATATACACAAGTTCTAACGAATTATCCAAATCTTTATTTGTAGAATACCTATCTGAAGAGTATTATAAAACTATACTATTTAGGATAAGCACCATATTAAAACTTAAAAGGCACACTCCTGGAGTGAGTTGGAACCTTTGATATGAAGATAACACAGACGTAGTTTTCCACGAAACCCCAAAACCCATATACTTCACTCGACTTAAAATTTAGTGATCTCAAAGCATGGCCACTACAAAGCACTGATAAAACTTAAATAAATCTAAAAGGCATTTTAAATTGTTACTTAGGAGGTAAGAATAGCTGGCACATGCCATATGGTTCTGAAGAAAGATTTGCAACTATTTCCTTACCGCCTTATTGGCGTTCAAAACTCGATAAAGTCTACTATCCACTTAGAATGGTATTAGTAGCTATTCAGTAGCTTTTGAAGAATTTTGATGACGAGCTCTTTGATAATACCTTCTTCATCTCAGTAGTTGTGAATTCTCAGAATATGAAAATCTGAAGTGCTGAAAAACCAGAACATTTGTAATGTATGTCCAAGCTCTTCTTCATCTTCAGAAAGTTGGTGATTGATGTGCCAATTATTCGTTAAATTTTTTTCATGGAATTTTAACTGGGCAGAGATAGATATCGTGAAGGGATCCTAGTCCCCCTTTATTAATATATATAACGGCATTTGGTTATTTTCAACAAGATGGACGCCGAGAACATACAGTAGCCGCATCATAGTCAATATGGTGTAAAAATTCCCTTGACCTGGGCAAAATTGCAACACAAATGATTCTTTTTGCATTCTATTGTGAAAAGTGTCTATTTTAACATATTCAAAATCCCCATTAATCCCGGCGCAGGAAATCAGTCAAAATCCAAGATGGCGGCTGAATTTTGTATTTTTTCATTACAAAATTTATAACTGTGTATAATTTTGTATTTATAAGGCGTAACTTGGCAAAAATGTTTAAAATATAAAGATAAAAGCATAAAATAGGTATTGAATAGGTAAGATAGGTATTGAATCACTCAAATTGCCTATTATACATTAGAGAAAACTTTATTACACATTAGACTTACAAGAACAAAAAACCATTATTTCAAAGTATGGGTTATTTTCCTTAATTGAACAAAAATTAAAATGATTTGGCTGTTTTTTCACAATTCATCATAATCTTCATCTCTACTTTCCATTTCTTCATCTTCTATTCGCTGCGGACTATTTTCACAATTTGTTTCTTGACACTAACCACATGAACTGGTACATTCCAAACCATTCTTTCGGCAACTACATTTCATGGCACCACAGCCGGTTTTGCAGTTACATCTTACTATGCGTAATATATTTTCAGGTGCTGGTGGCAAATCCATTTTTTCGGTAAATACATATTATCATGTATACTCCATCCCCACTCTGTTGGGTTCAAGCTTTCTTGCATTTGCTTCCATATACAAATTTGCAAATATGCACGGAGGCTATAGTACTTGACAGCTGATTCCGTTGGGGGAAGGTTCTGTGGCTGAACAAAACATTTTGCCTTTGATACTTTATCAATAATAGTTCTATACCTAAGTGTATTTAGTGTATCATCTGGATTTCCACCAAAAAATACATACCATTATCTTCTTTCCAAATTCTTCAACCTGACTGGGCTTAAGGTTTGTTGAGCTGAACGATAGTGCAAGTTCACGAAAGTATTGATCTTCAACAACACGTTTGAAAACTGATTGCTTTCCAATATGGAATATTCTGGAGGTGCTGTCACATCCTGTATACGAATGTATAAAGAATAGACTGTTCGCTAAGTCATTTCCGAGCGAATATCTAATGGCATTGATATCATAAATGTTATTCTGGTTGGAAGGTTTTTTATCACTTCTGAAAAACAGCTTGTGGTATGCTTGATTACACCAATAAATCAGCAATACCAATAGGTCAGTGTCTTCTCCTATCACTGTTGTATTTTTAATTTTTGAAGATTCCACTGCAGTTTTAACAATGTCAACATCAGCATCATCAACTGCATGAATTACTGAACATCCCTGTTGTCGTATTTCTTCAGCGATTAGAGTAATTATTTTCTGCTTGTTTCCCTTATTAGTGAGAAACATTTCCTTACTTCCTGTGAATGTCATATATATTTAACGATTCGTATGAAGGTAATACAAAAGTACAATGTAAATGGCATGCTTTAGTACATAATAAGACCTATTTTGAGTGCACTTTTTTTCCAAAATGGTGGCCTTTAAATATTTGAAAACTAAATACCTAATTATTTAAATGGCCGCCATTTTGAAAAAAAATTAAGTAAAGTCAATGATTATTTTTTTATACTTTTATCTTTGTATTTTAAACATTTTTTGCCAAGTTATACATTATAAATACAGTTATAAATTTTTTAATAAAAAAAAAAATTCAGCCGCCATCTTGGATTTTCACTGACTTCCTGAGCCGGCATTAATGGGGATTTTGAATATGTTAAAAAAGACACTTCACACAGTATAATGCAAAAAAGAATCATTTGTGTTGCAATTTTGCCCAGGTCATAATTTATTTTTTACTGCACTATCAGTCAACATATTGAAAGCTATTTTTTCAAGAACCTTTAATTAGTCCTAATGCTAGATATGCATTTCCTCCAAGATCATGTAGCATTACATGCGAATTCTTTTCATAGCATTTTTCTTAAAAAAATCAATCTTTCAAGTTCTTGATACTGATCATCCTCAAGTCAGAATTACAGAGAAAATCAAAGGAGTTAACAATCCCATTCTTCTGCAAATTATCTTCGATTCCGTTAAAAAGAGCGCTCAGAAGTGTCTGAAGCAAAGTGGTGAACACTTTCAGCACCTTTTGTAAAAATTATGTTGTATTTTTATTAGAAACACATGTTCTGTTCCCAATAAAATTTTATTAATGACAAGTAAGAAAATCAGTGGCGGTTCGTGATATTGTCCACAGTGGAGGCTTGAAATTTAAAAGGCAATTAAATTTCAATATGATTACAATTTGCACATTTCCCCATCACCCTTGAGGTAGTACAACGGCGCGTTACATCTTTTTGTCGTGTGTTGATCACCAGAGTAGCCCTACTATCCTACTTATAATTAAGTTATAACTTCTAATAAAAATCAGAACAGTTTCATTAGAGGTTTCACCTCGGAATGAGAGATAATAAGCTGTAAACTTGTATAAACCTTTATTTTGGCGTTCTAAAAGTTGTCTCAAAAGTCTCATAAAATCTCGTGTCCGCGTCTTAAGATATTCAAGGTCAAAGGTCACAAAAATCGGTTTTTGCAAATATCTCGCTTCCTATGGTTTTAATGCCATTTGCATTTATTATAAAAATTGTAGAGAATAAAATTCTCTACAACTTTTGTCCCAAACATTTTTTCATATACTCAACTGTTTTTGAGATAGAGGGCGGAGGAGCGCGCCGCGCTTACCTGTTCACAGCATAATGCAAGGTCACCCGTAAGTCCCGGTAAATAATACGCCGCATAAAGTCTATAAATCATTAAAAATACATAATTATGAATAATTTGCATTGTTTATTAATTAATACATTATATTTAATAATATTTTTCTATTTATCGAATATATATTTGTTTAATATTACTTACCTTTCCGTGTAATCAAAAAATTGTTGAGTAGAATACTTTAAGTATATTTTAATTATATTCGAATATATATGTTAATTATATTTTAAGTAGAAAAAGAATAGAGTAAACACATTTTAATTATATCTTTATTTAGAAATACTTTTCATATATTTATTACAGTTGAAGTTCAAATGTGGGAGGTTTTTCAAAAACTTTTATAATTAGAAGGACTTGAGTCTTAATTTTCTTCTTCTTCAGCATCATCGTCTTCCGGTCGCTCGAAAATTTCCAATTCCAATATCATCATTTTCGTTGTCAAGGATATTTGTCTCTAGATCTTCGAGAATTTCGGGGTCAAATGTACTATCTTCATCGAGATCGCTTTGATACGGTGAAGCATTGAGGCACGTTTGCCCATTACACTGGCCACAAGCTAAAGAACATTGTAACCCCGATTTCCTGCATCCGCAGCGTGACCATAACCATTCTTGCAGTTGCAAAATATTAAAATATATTATATAATTAAAATATACTTAAAGTATTCCACTCAACAATTTTTTGATTACACGGAAAGGTAAGTAATATTAAACAAATATATATTCGATAAATGAAAAAAATATTATTAAATATAATGTACTAATTGAATAAACAATGCAAATTATTCATAATTATATATTTTTTAATGATTTATATACTTAATACGGCGTATTATTTACCAGGACTTACGGTTGACCTTGCTTTATGCTGTGAATAGTAAGCACGGCGCGCTCTCCGCCCTCTATCTCAAAAACGGTTTGAGTATATGAAAAAATGTTTGGGACAAAAGTTGTAGAGAATTTTATTCTCTACACTTTTTATAATAAATGCAAAATGGCATTAAAACCGTAGGAAGTGAGATATTTGCGAAAACCGATTTTTATGACCTTTGACCTTGAATATTTTAAGACGCGGACACGAGATTTTATGAGACTTTTGAGACAACTTTTAGAACGCCAAAATAAAGGTTTATACAGGTTTACAGCTTATTATCTCTCATTCCGAGGTTGACCCTCTTTTTGGCTTAAGTGATTGGATTATTATGCGTTTGAGTGCTTGAAAACTATTAGTTTGTTGACATTAAAGATAAAAGTTTGTACAGTTCGGAGAGGTGGCTTTTTAAATTATTATTATATATAAAAGTAAGCATTTCTTGATGCGATTTGCTAAAAGTTGCTGGTCAGAATACAATATACATAGTTCATTTCTTAATGAAATACGGTTAAAAAAGGGATACTGATCCATTAATTTGTCCATTAATGTTAGGAAATGATTTGAGAACATTATAAAAATTATTAGGATTTACTAAATCGAAACATTGCAAAATATTTAAATCGGAAAATCTAATTTCAGTTTGAACTATAATGGTGTCCAAAACTTCTGTAAAAATTTGTTTGTAATGTATGTCTGTCCTGTCAAAGTTATATTATGTTGTCTTTCCTTTTTTTAACTGTGGCTCATCATCTAATTCTTCAATATTCTCTAAAAAACCATTATATAAATTATTGAAATGTATTTCGTTATTGCAAAATTATTTTAATTTAGATATAAGTGAATTAAGTATATTTTTAGAATGTTGTATCAGTTAATTTATTCTGTAAAATTTGGAAAACATCAGTTTGCTAAAGAAAATATTTTAAAATCTTTAGAAATAATATGAAGTTTTTTTATCCAACAATAACGATTTTAATCCGTGAACTGCTCTTAAAGTCTGATCGTCATTAAAAAAGTCTTTACTTTCCGAAATAAAATTAAAAACGTGAATAAGTTTTTTCCTGTATGTGTCAACAGTGAAAACAACTCTAGATGAAAAATTCCAACGAGTGGGAGCATTACTCGGAATTCTATGTTCCATAATTCTATTTAAATATCAGATCTTTTACTAGATTTTGAAAAAAATGACGAAAAACCAGTAATATTTCAAAAAAAACATCCTAACTTCTTTCATTCAGTTATAGGCTTTACTCAAAACCAAATTTGAATTGTGTGCGTAACAGTAAGTGAAGTAAATTTAAGGAGCAATATCTTTTATTTTAGTTTGGAGTCCATTAAGATGCCCTGACATAACCGCAGCGCCGTCATAGGTTTGTGCAACTAATTTATTTTTCAAATCAAATTTACCAAAATCGTCGATTAATGATTTAAATAAACTGTCCGCGTTTCTTCCACTACTCACATAAAAAAACCAACAAACCTTTCAACAACTTCACCGTGCATTACATATCTAAAAATTACGGAAAGTTGAGATTTACAAGTAATGTCCGTCGTTTCATCAATTTGCCACGAAAAAAATTCGCAATTATGTAGTTCTTCATAAATTTTGCCTTTAATAATGAACTTAACACTCTCAATTAGGTCATTTTGAATTGATTTAGACGTCCCGGAAAAAACAGTGGCGTTATTCAAAGAGTTCTCTAATTTTGGATCAAACGTTTTTAAAAAATCTATTAGCTCCTTGAAATTTCCATTATTACACGAACCGCGTCTTTCGTCATGTCTTCGAAAAGAATTTTCTTGAAAAGATAAATATATAACGGCATCAATTAATCTCTTCAATATTTCCTTATTTTCACGGACTTTTTCATTAAAATTTTCTATTTCTTTTTTATGCGCAGAATGCAAGAAATTTACAATATTTTGTTTACCCAAAATATTATAATCTCCGTCCGCACGTACGTATCTTAATATCGTTTTTGTTTGACTGGTATCTGTTGATATGCGTAGTTCTTGGCCCATGTCGTACGTTCGCCCCTCTGTCGCCGCTCATTAAATTGCATTCAAATGGACCGGCTGATTCAAGGCGATAGATACTAGTATTTATCATAATTTTTCTTCCAACAGTAAATGTTACAAAATATTTAGAAATATACTTGTCCATTATTGCCAACATCGGATAAATAAAAAGACGCCTTTATAATGGACACGTAAAATGTGACATAAATGACAATCAGTTCATTCTCGGCAATCTGAAAATTTTCCAAACAAACAATTGATTAGATTCTTCTTTGTTGCGTGTGTAATTATTATCATAAAACAAATTGTAAATTGATTAATGATTATTAAAATAATTATTATTAAAATTGAACCATTTGAAACTATTCAGTTATGATTCTTCGGGTTTGATCTTACAGTGTTGCCAAAAAAATCTGCCGAATTTTAAGAACTTTAGGTAAATTCCATTGCACAGTAACTTTTTAAATTATCTTAATTAACTCTAAAAAAACGACACTTTTATTTGTCGGCGAAAAACTTAAAAAATAATAATGTTAATAAATAATTTATTTTTGGCAAAGAAAACGAAGAAGCAAATATTGAGTAAATTACAACAAGAAAAAATGCAATATATTTGAAAATAAAAATTACACGCTATATTCTTAGGTTTCTGAGATCGCTAACTTTCAAAGTGGATTAATTATTTTGTCAACATAACCTTCATGCTGTTATAGGCCTTCATTAATTACATACACAAGTATTCATAAAAATATCCATAGTGACACTCTCATTAACAAAATATTCAGCAAGCATAAAAACTACATTATTATTTAAATTTATTCAAACGTTTTTCAAAACAAGGTAAAATAGTTACAGAAAAATTTTAGATTATCTCTTTAAATATTTCTGGACTAATTTATACAAAAACAACAAATGCATGAATAGTAAAATAATAAAATATTAAATTGTCTAATGTATTAAAAATGGCTAAAGCTTCATTTATTTTTCCAGTTACTTTCCTTATTATTAGTGAAATATTTTTACTTGCCACAGGTAATGAGTTTATTATATTTTCCTTTTTTATCTATTTGGTTTTCGTTTTTTATAAATCGCAAGACAAATTTACATTTCTTATAAAAAAATATTAATACCGAGATTAATAATTTCAATTGACATTTGCTGTATAGTTTATAGTGGAGGTATATTAGATCCTATTGATTAAATTTGACCCCATATGTCAATTCAGTGATACAAATTGACATCACAATGACGTGATGTCGCACAGGTAGTAGCCAGCCCGTGGTCAGGAAACGAACATCAGTTTTTCGACATCCGTTTTGGTCACCTATGTCTAAAATATGACCAAAAAGTTACGTCAACATGATGTGGCTTGTCACTTGGGTATTCAATATCAAAAGTTTTATTTTGAGATAATTTAAAATATTAAAAAAGATTATCTTAAATGTCATTTCAAAATATTGTTAAAATACTGAAAACTGAAATTCTGTGCTAATTTTATAATAAAGTGTCTCAAACCTTCAAAATTTCTAGGCTTATTTACATATATTTTTAATAGACTTTTCAAGAAAATTGGCTGCATTCTTGTCACATTTTTACTTTCATATACCTAATACAAGGAAGTATAATGTTTTTTTTTCGACGTCGAAATTTTGATTGATATATACGTTTTGAACCCTTCTGACTATTTTCCGAATGATGTCTGTCGGTGCGTGTGTGTGGATATGTGGGGGGTGTGCATGTGTGGGGGTGTGGATATGTGTGTGTGCGTGGGTGTGTGTATGTGTGTATCCACGATAACTCGAAAAATACTAATGGGAGAAATCCCAAAGGCAATTAAGATTTTCAACAACATTTTAGGCGACACTTAAATTTGGTGAATGTGGTACCACCAGAAGAGACATACTTAATGAATAAAAGAAGAAAAAAGGTACAATTTCGGAAAAAAAAACATTTTTATTGCATTTCTGGACGAATCTCGTCGAATTATAATGAAAAAACATAACTGTATGGAAAAAATCTGTCTGCATGTCTGTAGTATCGCGATAACAGCCACAGTTTTTGAGATAAAGCTTTCACGTGTTCTAAAGGCCAAAGACAATGATAAATTCGGTGATGAGTAAAATTGGCCAGTTGAAAGGACGTTCATGCTAATGACTGAAAATTTACCATAAAATTGATCGTATATCTGACTGTAATAAATTGCAGGCAGACTTAAACACACTCAATAACTGGTGAAGAACTATAAATTATCACTGAGTATCAGTAAATGCAATATGGTTTCATTTACCAGGAATTTAAACAACTGACAATTCAGTTACGATATTAACGATATTAGATTGGAACTTTGCGACAGTTTTAAAGATCTAGGTGTCACCTTCGACCTTCGACATCTAATTTTATTTTAGAGAGGATACAAATCGTCATTTTTTAAAACGCTTGGTTTTATCTTGCACAAGTGTGATTTGGGACCCCAGGTTACGATATCCATATTAATAATACTGAAGACATTCAAAGAAAATTTATAAAATTTCTGTCATTTAAAATTTACCATAAGTATCTTCCTGTAGGTTATCATCCTCTCTTGTTGCCAATGCCAAATCGTTTCGCATACAGTTCTATGAAGCATTGTAGAGACATGCAAAATGTTGCACTTTTATTTAAACTTTTAAACAATATGACAGATTGTCTACAATTATTGGAAAAAATTAATTTCAAGTCGCCCACTAGGCCAATAGTAAACTAAGTCAAATTAAATGTACTTAGTTTACTATGATTTTTTTTTCTATTGTATACCTATCAATTAACTTAAGTTGTATTGTTAATTTCATATAATTTATATGTAAATTATGTTTGTGTATGTAAAACATAATAAAATAAAATCTTTACTTTTTAAATATGCACAGAAAAAAATTGTGAGAGTAATATCGGGTAATATAGAAGGCCAATGCACGCCTATGTGCAAAATTAAACTATACGAAAACATGTTAATTCTAGTACAATAGCCAATTGCACAGTCTTGCTGACACCAAAATTTGTTCAATGAGATTTAACGCTCATAGTCATAAATAAAGATTGTCGATGTCTTGCTCCAAAAAAAAAATCAAAAAAATCTATACTTGGTAAACTATCAGCTGCCAATATATCTAAACCAGATGGGTAGCAAATTTGTCATCTCTAACCATAAGTACTTTAAAATGTTTCCGGAATATCACATTATTTGACTGTTCACAAACTTTTAGCTCGATTTTGTATTGCAGGAGATTCCTTACAATATTCAGAAAAGAATAATCCTAATAAAAAACATTTACATGAACACAAACAGAATAGAGTTTTACACAATAGAGCTCATTATTCCCAGAAGAACAGAAATTATCCACAAAGATGTAATATTATTTGCCCCCTCATTCTACCTATACCACAAAATTGTAACGGGTACAATTATCCAGTACTGCCTATTACTAATTTGCCCTCTACATCAACGTCACGATCTACATCCGTATCTACTACCGAGGTGAGTTTTAATTAAGTTTTGACTCTAGAGATACCTATCACTATTTAAAAACAAATGTGTAATATTTTGTTTATTAGATAGATATCTTCAGTTTAGCTTGAGAAAAAATAAACAAAAAATCACAAATTGCTGAGAAGTGAAAACATAGATTTTAAAAACTAATCTAAATTTATTAACAGGAGTCGTCAACAGAGGAAGAAGATGACGAAGAAGAGGAAGAAGTAGAAACAGATACCACCACACCACCAGTTAATTCAACAAATCATAATAAAAATATCACAAGTAAAATAAAAAAACAAGTAAAACACGGGCTCACAAAAACCTTTCGAACTGGTGTCTCTAATAAATCGAAAGATACGTTAGGTAAGACATTTATTTATTTATTTACGACAACATTACAGGCAGAGCCCAATTACAAAGTTCCAACCTTGCTAGTACAAATAAGGAAAAAATAATCTAATAAAGTTACCACAGTAAAATAGTAAAATATAAACAATATCGACACAGGGTACGAGTAATTAATTCCTATAAAACCTACGTACCTTGAATTGCATTTAGCTTTAACATTTTTAACGAATTCGGACAACTTGGGAGTAAATTAGTCAACCAATGTACATAGTCCCACCAAAGGGCTAACCCAGATCAGTTCTGAATGGCGGAACATAGAATAAGCCATAATTGCTACTTATTCCGTTAGGTACATTAATTAGTAATTTAAGTAAAAACAAGGAGTTGTCTGAAAGATAATTCAAGAGTTTATATACATAAATTGTAGAAGTATGAGCACGCCTAAGCTCAAGTGCTTCATACTCATACTTAAGTAGCAATACATTATAATGGGAGAAGTGACCATATGTAAGTATTTCCTTGAATAAGAGGTATTTGATGAATTTTTTTTTGCGTACTTTCCATGAGATTGATAAGGTTGCCATAGAGAGGCGACCAAATGATTTAACGATAATTAAGGTTAGACTTGACAAGGCTATTATATAATATTTTTAGACACTTTATATTAGTGAAATCTTTCGTGTTCCTAATGAGAAATCCCAATTTTTTTTAAACTGGCATTATTATAATTTGCTTATATGACTATTAAATGATAATATTTGGTCAAAAAGATTACCAAAATGTTTGTATTCTTTAACACGGCAAAGCACAGTATTATTAAAAGTATAAGGACAATTTATTGTTTCATTTTCATTTGAGAATGTCATAGCTACACACTTTAATATTCAACTCCATCTTGAAGTTATTACACCACACAAAAAACATTATAAATGTCTACCTGCAACAGAATACAATCATTTATATTTTCTATTCTGCGATATAGCTTGCAGTCATCTGCGAAGAGATGCAAGTAGAGTTGTTGAGTACGTCAGGCAGATCATTAATAAATATGAAAAAAAAAGCAGTGGACCTAAATTGCTTCCCTGCGGCACGCCAGACCTAGCTTCAAAGCACGATGACTGATAACCATTTAATTTGACATAAACTTGTCTGCTACAATGATAGGGGCATAACAAATTAATAATGCCGGGGTTAACTTTATATTTATGTAATTTAGTAAACAAAATCTAATGGTACAATCTGTCGAATGCTTTAGCTATATCCGTGTGAATCGTATCCAACTGTTTATTATCTTCTATGGCGTTTTTAGCATCTTGAACAATATTCAATAGATAAGTATTAGTAGATTTCGCAGGTAAGAAACCATGTTGACAAATGGAGCGTACAGGTTTAAGTGAACTGTAGATATTTTCATAAAGAACACACTCAAATAATTTTGATACTGACTTTATATCAGGGGAGGCTCTAACTGTTTTCGAGATATCGGCGAAAATTGACATTTTGCAGATTTCGAAAAAAGTGTCACAAATTTTTATTGTGAATATTTTTTTCAAGCATTAAAAATTTTCTACGGGCACATAGAATAAGATACATCATAATAACATGCAATTATGTTTGCCCCCCCTGGAAAATTTTCTGGCGGCGCCCATGCAATAGAATACATTTTTTAAGAATATTTAAAAAATATAACGTTATGAACTTTTAGATAAGGGTGCAAGAAGTAGTCATCATCGCCTTACAAATCGTCAAAAACATATTCTCTTGAAACAACTGAATTTAGGAAATCGCAGTGGAAAGAAAGGATATAAATTTCGGCAAATTAATCCGTCCCAATGTCGAGTGGTGTGCAATGAGGAATATGAAGAGATTCCTAGTTCCGCACAGCAAAGTAAGTATTTTAAATCATCAGTGTAATGTTTCTACAACGTATCATCGGTTTCGTCATAAGAAACTGCTCTCTTGATTATAACGTCTGATATCTGATTGTGCCTAAGTACTTCCTTTTCACGAAAGGTTCATTAGAGCGCGTTTTGCTGGGTTTCAATATTCGACCATAATGGTCGAATGTTTGAGTAGTTTATGACAAATCGGTTGACACGTACACTGTTGGATTCGTTCCATGCAAAACTTGCGTTTAATGCGATAAAATGTAAGAAAAGTAGAGTTTAAATATGCGGGAGAGGATGCGCAGAGCAACTGTCTTTTTCGTCTACCAGTTTTCTATTATGCCATCACTGTCTGTTATATTAAATGCAGGCGGGAAAGCCGATTTTGCATGAGATCGAGTCTCACAGTGTATATCGTAGATGAACATATACTGGTACCTATTTTCAAATTCACACTGTATTTAAATTCGTTTTAGTTACTCTTTACGAAGGAGAGGAAGATCCTGAAGAAGATGGCTACATAGAGGGTGAAGATATACCGATTGAGGTAACGATTAAACCGATAGCGCCACAATATAGTGTTGTAGCTGGTGTCAGACCAATTGGCAATAACGTTGATTTTATTGGATTTGATGATTTTGGTGCTAATGGGGAATTAGAAGACGATCGCATAGTGATATATGAAGGTTAAAAATGAAATGAATTAATAACTAGGCTAAGTTCACATGCAACGACGAAAATGCATCACCAATGCCTTTTCCTAACTATATTTCCAATATTCTATGCACAACCCTTCCATAACTACGGTGATATTTTACAAACGTTTTCGGCATATATTTGATTCTATAATGGTCATTCCCCACAATTTTTTTTATTTACTTATCCGGTAGTATTTGAAAATCTAAGCTCACTAAATTTTTTCCGATTTTTTTTTTAGCGCAATAAAGGGGTAACAAAATTTTAAATTTTAGTCCCATGACGTAGGCCGATTAGATTTCACTGAAACACAAGCAGCCAGTGAAACCGAAGAGGGTACTGTTGTATTGCCAGATTTACAGCGTATTTCTTTCATATAGACGCCGGACAATTTCCGTGAGTCCCGGACGGGCTTCCCACAGGAAAGCACAGGAGCTGCGCGTGCGCAGCGAGAACTACACCGTGTTTATTCACTACTCAGTTCAGTTTACCTAAAAATATCGCAGTGTGTAGGACGGCGCGAGGATGAAAATAAATAGTAACAACTTTGTCGACAGTATCACGGATGTGAAAAATCGTTACGTGGATTTGTGTTGACAAAGCCATGAATTTTAAGGGACATAAAATCATGAATGTCATTATGCTTATTTTAAGCGCTATTCAGAGCATACCCCACTGTTAATATTTTGTAAACGGGTGCTGCAAACCAATGCGCGAACATTTAAGGAAATGATGGTAAGTGCTTTGTTTAATATTGCTGTTAAAAGTGAACATGTATTACTGCTTGTGTCAGACGTAGCGGCATATACATATACTCCCAAACATCTTATGTGTAAACGCCTTAAGACCTTAAAAAGACGTCTTAAAGGCATCTTTTATAGTTATTCTAAAATGGATGTCTTTAAGAAGTCTTTTAAGTGTCTTCTGTTTGTCTTTGTTTAATAGCTAAAGATGAACACATGCCCGTCACAGGAATACATGAGTCGAAGCCGTACGTCTGTTTTTGTTTATTTTGCTGTTAGAAAGAGACACAGAAATAACGAAATTTTATGATATGTGTGCAGTGTTACACTCCGTCTATTACATTTAATGTATCTATTAGATCTATTTCCAGCAGCTTGCAATGAGCACATCAACAATCGGATTATATTTGTTTTAGACTGATTAGTGATCACTGATTCCCGCTACTCGTTTGAAACTAGCAGACTTGAAGAACTTGCGCCGCCCCGTGGCGGAAGTAGTTATTACTATTACAAGTAATGTAAATAGCCGTCGGTAGATGGCGCGGCCAGTCCATTGATGACTGAAACTATTTTGCATAGTCACTGACATTTACACAATCAATATGTTTTATAACGAAATAACCTTACTAAGATAATGACACTAATTGACGAATGTTATCCCTAAAAAGTGACAACGTAAGCAAAACTTCTTCCTCGTTGCGATAATATAGTTGTTCTGTAGTTGCGATCGTAGTGCCATCATCCGCCATATCAGTGCATAAGTTCTTCTAAAGTGCATGTCTCGTCGCTTTGCTCCTTTCTTGGCGCAAAACTTTCACAAACATTCGATTTATTATGTGATTTTTTCGTGTTTTTACTAGTGATGGGACTCGAGTGTGAAAATACTCCGAGTGACTCGAGTCAAAAATCCGATTGGAGTGACTCGAGTCATATGGCTGTTCAATTCGAGTAAAGTTGTTACTCGAGTCGAGTTATTGTTACTCGAATCAAGTTTTAACTCAAGTCGAATTGCAATTCGTGTAAAGTTGTTACTCGACTCGGGTTATTGCTAATCGAATCAAGTTTTAACTCGAGTCGAGTTGCAATTCGAGTAAAGTTGTTACTCGAGTCGATTTATTGATATTCGAATCAGTGAGTTACTATGATTCAAGTTTTAAATCGAGTCGAGTTGCAATTCGAGTAAAGTTGTTACACGAGTCGAGTCATTGCTACTCGAATCAGTGAGTTAATATGATTTAAGTTTTAAATTGAGTTGAGTTTGACTAGAGTCTAGAGTCAGGGCAGTAGTAGGAGATGATTCAGTGGTTTGCTAAATGGTAAGTTTTTAAAGTGTATTTAGGTTTTTTCTTTTGGTAATCTTTCAGCATTTAAAACACTACCATCTAATTCCAACATAAGTTTGAAAAATCGAAAGGATAAACATAAATCATAATAATTGAAATACAAAATAATAAATGGACCCAGGTCAAATATTATTTTTCCGGCAAATCAACACATTTCAAATACAAAATTAAATATTTAATTAACATTGTATATAAAATGACATTTAAAGAAAACCAACATAATTTTTTTTTAAATTAACATTAAATTAAACTCGTTTAGCACAAAATATTAAATAAATACAGTATTTAATATTTAATACACACCGATTACGGTTTTTTATTTATTTCGAACTAATTGAATCGAAAAACAAATCTTTATGAACATGAATGTGCCAGTTTGATTGCTGCAGTTGTGTGAGTCTTGATTTTAAAGAATTCTAAGTTCTAATTTCTAATTTTCTAATACGTCGTAATAACGTCGTCTGTAACAATTATAGGTTTGTACGTAGAGGCGATTTGTGATAGTTTTCTGACTATAGAGATGTGAGTATTACGAGAGCTCTGCAATAACAAACGTTCTGATTGAACAAGCGCATCTCTACAACAATGTGCGCATGCTTCTGATAGTTTCAAACGGTTGGAAACTGCTCTACGAACAAACCTTTTAATTAATAATTATACAATCTGACCTACAAACATGAAACAACAAACCTGGGCGGGAATTCCCGATCCCGATGACCCGATGATATAGTAATTGATTAGTGATTTCATTCATGGTTACATGTTTTCATCTTTATTACTTTTACAAAATTAGTGCCTTCAGTGCCTTCATGTAAATAATCTTTCATATTTATATTATATAAACAAATCACACTGGCACTAAAGAATATTTAAAAATATTAATAAAACCATAAACAATTAAATTAAAGAAACTTGACTCGAGTCAAAAAGCGACTCGAGTCTAAAGGCGACTCGTATCAAAAAGCGACTCGAGTCAAAAAGCGACTCGATTCAAAAATCGACTCGATTCAAAAATCTACTCGAGTCAAAAAGCGACTTGAGTCAAAAGTCGAGTCGATTTTTTTGAGTTTTACTCGACCTAACTTTTGTCTCGAGTTTTATAACAATGAAACCTAGTTTCAAGTCGAGTAAATTCGGAAACCTACCGAGTTATTCGAGTGAAAAAAAGTCACTCGTCCCATCACTAGTTTTTACCACTAAACACCTTTGTGTGTAGTTGTAGTTATTGTTTTACTAAACATTGGTGATTTCGATCAAATCATGTGAACAACTGTTGTAAAGGTTGCTCGAAAGGTTGTTTTATGACTTGACCGGAGATGGACGATTTTGGATTACTTCACAGGTTCTAAATACGTAAGTCGGCATGAAACGAAAATTAAATAAATATTATATGCGGTTAGCTTTTGAAAGTAAAAAAGTATGTATAAATAGTAATACACCTATAGCTTATTCCTTCCATTAAACCAATAAACTTATTATCATTATAGGATCTGCGGAAGTGACAGGCCTGGCAGTGTCGGAAAGATGTAAAGGTTTCATTCCAAACTAGAAGAGCGTCGGATCATAGAAATACTGTTCGAGTTAATAAAAAAGTTCTAAGTTGTTTTTCTGATGTAACTGTACAGTCTATACAGGGTGGGACGGATTTTAATCGGGAAACTTAAAGAAACATCTAAAAATGCTTAGTTTTAATTTATTTTCAGTCTTTCCCATATTTCTTCGGAAGTGTAATTGAGATATCGATATGAAATTCAGAAGATAAACGTTGTGTACATCAGTACGCCTCTGACGATAGTTTTCTTCTCTCCATTCCAAGCAGAGGCGTAACGGTGGAAAGTGTCGAAGATATCCTTCCTAAAAAAATGGGATGCCACTGACCTAAGTTCAAGGGGTCTAATTTGAACTTCTGATATTAAAATGTCTTTAAAGCACTAAGCCATTTGGTGTAGTTACATAACAGAACTAACTAAAAATCGCTAAGAAATCAAACAACGCTGAATTCTGAGCGACACGTATAATCGTTAAGCCTTGTCGCTAATGTTTGTCACTGTGACCGCTTTGATTTGCCGTAATGTTTGAAATATTTTTTATCGCTATATCGGCCACGATCGCGACAAATCGCTCTCCAGACTGTCCGACCTTGAGACTACGCGGCACATTCTTTAATGCGGCCGACGTCGCATCAATCTTGGGCGCTGTTAGGGACTTTTACTTTGACAGCGCAAAAATGTAGGACACATTTTCTGTACACTTTGACAACGCCATTCCTCTGCAGACGGCGCGATAAAATAGTCAAATATACTCAGTTTATTACCTTTTTAAACTGTGAATATTTGCCTCGTATGCCACGTTGCCGCCGGTGTGCGAGGCACCTCCGGGTAGGGACGCGCCTATCGTCAGATACCGATACAGGACTAAGCCGATGCGTATGAAGCGTATGTAATAAAACAATTATCATATATTGGGTACACTATACGCAGGTATCGCGCTTCGCGCTCCTATATAAATAAAACGGTATACGTTTCCTTGACAATTAAATCAAATGCCAATACCGATACATTACAGCAATGCCAACAAAACAAATATTTTTATGTTACATATTTATACAGAATAAAAATACACTGTCTCAATAAATTGAATTTGAAATAACAGCGCTCCGAAAACCGATATCGATCAAGAATGCATTAAAATTACATTACAGTAGGTAGGTAGAACGATGCTCCTGCATGTGACTTGTGAAGCTCCACCCATTAAAATTTCTCCTTTTACAACTTTGTATTGCGTCCAACGTGGTCTACACGCATCAAATTTGGCGTCCATATCAGGAGCGGTAAGAAGGAAGCATTAAAGTATTTATTTAGGTGTATATAATCTTTGATACAGTCGAAGCACGTCACACTTTTCAAGTCCATGAAATACCAGAAAACACATGGCAAAAATCAGTAAATTGGCAATCCTGACGATTGCGAACTTTTATCACAGAATTGTGCGTATCATAGATTTAAGAATCTACACATAAATGAAGAAACCTACATTAGCCTTGCATGAATTCGTATAATTGCGCTTCTGGCCGGTAGGTAGCTCATTTATGATAAGATGACATTAAACCGTACACACCGTTTGGCGACTGTCGATTACCCTGCCTTGCCAACGGTCAAACGTAAATTGCGCATACTAATAGCCGTGTTCGCACCTTCGTGGTTTTATCTGTATAAATGAAATGACATCAATCTAAATAGTATGCATATCATCATATTGAAAATCCACTTTGTAATATTTCCTTTGTCCAATCCCCTCCAAGCAATTCTCTAAGAGCCCATCATATATTACTCAGTTCATTGCAGGTATAAAAATTATATAACACCACAAAATCACCGATGTGGCGTTCTTCATTGTGCTATGAACCAGACATTTTGCTGTTAAAATAATTGGTACCAAAGTTACATTTCTTTGATTCAGTAACATACATTTATTGAATTTACCTTCAATAAAAACAAGTGTTTAAAATAAGTGAATAACAAAAAAAAAATCTTAAAGAAATGGCGCAGCTCATGCGAAAATTTGACAATTTCAATAATGATCATTGGAACAATTTTTCAACATCACTGACGAAAAATTAATATTTCATTCTGTTTCAGAGAAAAAATAGTAAAAAAAAGAAAACAGGAAAAGCAAATCGAAAGAAAAAGGCCAGAGCTACAGAAAAACGAAGCAATTGACATTACCTATGCACTGTAGTACCTATTTTCAAAGTTGTACTTAAAAAAATAAATACTTAAGAAGAATAATTAAAACAAACACTCATTAATTACAAGTCTTTCACAATACGTAGGAAGGAATACACTTTAGGCAACATTTAAATAACATTTTTAATGCTGTAAAAAGTACAAACTAGAGTGGCTGTTTTTAACACTAACTACTTAAATTTAACACTCAACTACAGTTTATATCTTATAATAAATAAACTTAAAATTTAAACAAATACTATAGTGTCACACCGCTTTCTGACAGATCATTAATTTGAGACTGGTACTGAACCGCATTTTCATATGCCTTTTTAACTGCTTTTCTATCGGTTGGCTTTCTGGGTTCATTTACCTAAAATAAAAAAAAAAAAAACATGTTATAACTATTATTAATAAAATAACAAAACATGAAAATAATAAAAAAAAAGCTTTATTTAAAGAGGAGTTTACCTTTGATTCATCCTTTTCCGAGTCCAAACCAAGAATTTCCAATTTTTCTGCCGGTAACCACTGCCAAGTTCTTTTAGCATCGAAAAACAAAACTAAATACACATGTTCTGTGTAATTTAAAGATAAATCCAATACTTCTTGTGGCGGAGAAGGTATTGGAACACCTTTGTGAACGTAACCTAAAAAAAAAAAGTAGTTTATAAATAAATCTTAAATTTGTGTATCATCAAAACTTTACCCTTAGCCATTTTGGGATCAATAATCAACGCCGGATACCACGGATAACCTCTACACTTGGCCCAAACTAACTGAAGTGGTTTCAACTCTTTTTCGCTCATAACTCCGTTACCAGCCTCCGCTGTTGAGTGAGCTGTGCTATCTGAGCACTCACTGTCTTCGTCAGAGTCAATCTCGGACAAGGAATGTGAATAACAAGTCGACAAACTGTTGTCGCTATCGCTGTTTTCCTCTTCGGAGGTTTGATTTCCAGCTCGGTATACTTTGAAGCTGTCAGGAACGGGGTCACGTTCCTTCGATTCGCGATTTGGGGTTGATTCTGCAGAACGACGCGATTTACCCTTCTTTTTTCTAAAAAAAATTACAACTTACCAAAAGTGCCACTTACAGTTCTTAATTTTCTTTTCACAATTTCTCAACAGGTTTAACTCTTTACCGCATAATAAAAACAGCAACCACATGAAGCATCACATAAATATTTTTGCAACTACTCACTGTTTTAGTGGAGACAGGGAAGGTTCGTCTTTTTCCTCTTTGTCTTTATCTTCCTTTTTTAAAGCAGCTTGAGCTTTTTTCTGAAAAGAACTTGCGGTTCTCCTATTCACTCCAGAAGGTGACACTCCTGTAATAAATAGTATACCACAAGGTTCCACATCAGGCCTCATTTTAATTCTGATTACTCATATATGACTACTACTAAAGCTTTTTTTTTTAGTGCGCACTAACATATTGTAACGAAATAAATGCTTAATGTTGAAAATTTTGCTTATTTGGTTATTGGTTTGCTCCTGCAAAATTTGATATAAAATGCTGAAATTTTGTTTTAATTATGAAACTTTTTGTTCTGCCTACCTGAAGTGGCAGAAATGTTTTTAATGTCTGTACTCTCAATTTCTGCATCTACATCTGACTGAGATGTGTGATCTGTATCGGTATGAGCCGCCAAGGTCTTCTTTGCTTTATTCAACTCGCTACGAACTAGTTTTACTCGCTTTGCCCTCGCTAGTCCATGCTTTAGAGCCTGGCTCTTCGCCAGCAAGTCCCTCCAGTTTCGTCACTACCTCAAGACCAGTTTTACCCTACAAACACAAAGATTTTATAGGTGCTGAACTCATTTCCTTTCATCAGTGCTACCTGCAAATTCTCGAGCTCCTTGTCGATGTCCGAAGCCATGGATTCTTCACCATTACCACCACCTGAATTTTGAGTCAATACTTCTTTTTCATTATTTAAAAGTCCAGCAGCTTCTAACTCTTTTTTGGCTTGCCGGAAAATAACACCACACTGATCCCTCATCTTTATACCAGCTCTAGAAAAAAAAAAAAAAAAAATTATACAATTTGTACAAACATGTTCGCATAAGAAAAGTACCTGTAAAATACGGTGTCCCTATTATTGTAAGCCAAACAATTGGCAATCATTTGATCAAAGTCCTTTTCCAATGTAATTAAGTCTGGATAAAAACCTTCATCTAGTTTTCGCCTCATTGTGCTCAAGTCCATTGGTTCCGTGACTACAGTAGTATAATCCGGTACCTATAAATAAAATAGTCGTCTTGTAGTTCTTGTAAAAAATTATTCTCTACATACCTCTTCTAAGTCGACAGGCTCGCTAAAAATCTCGTTCGTATCTTTGGCTTGTATCAAATCTAAAACGTTCCTCAAACTAGCTTCTAGTGGCTTTAGTTTGATATTTAGACACTTTTCTGACACTTTCGTAAATTCCAGCTTCATCTTTTCCCTCTTTCGAACCAATTCACAAAGCAGCCTTGCTCTTTCCAAGTCTTGTCGCAGGCATTGCCAATATTTAAGCTGTCGACAGAGCTCGATAGTATCCACATTGCTAGTGTTAGAATCCCTTGGACCGCCTTGAGCGCTCTGTAGCCTTCGTAATAAGGGAACTCCGTTTCTAAATTGGCGCTTCAAAGTCCAATATGCTATAAGTCTTTGTATAAATTGTGATTTCTTTGTTATGGTGACCAGAGATCCGATTTCTTGGATTCTTTCCGGAGGTATTGTTGGTATCAGTATGACAGGGGCTGAGGTACGTTTTTTAGCTAACATCTTACGTGCTTGAATCATCTTTTTCCTGGAGTCATCTTTCTTGGATTCTATTACATATAAAAGTTTTAAAGATAAAAATACAATAGAAGTAAAATGGGATTGGTCTAAACAAGGGTCCTTGCGGAATATCAAATAAATTTTAAATATTGTGATTACTCACCGTTGTCAGCAGGGGCATGGGTGTCGCAAAATGCAATTTTCTGTACCAAAACAGGTTGCGAGTCACCTCCATCTTTTACAGTATCCATTTTCATATACAAACCAGCTTGTTGGGCACAAGTTACATGAAAAGCAGAATAGCAGCTGTTCTTATGGCATTGAATACAAGCTCCTACGCCTTTTTGTTTACAGACGTAACACGTCAATTTCCAACGAGCAGCAGGAATCGTTTCAATTGAATCTGAAAAAAAAAACATAACTTGTACAATACAAATAGAACTAATTAATATTAATCAGAATTCATAAAGTAAGGCTAACCGATTGGCTCAAGGAAAACTGTATTAGCAAATCTAACTTCAGGTATCCAAAGGGCGCAAACAACATGTGCCCATGTGCCACGATCCGTCTGTTTGAAAGCTCCTCCCCTGGTTTGGGCATAATACACAATCCACAGCTCTACTAGGCGACTGCAAGCACCTGAAATTATTTGTGCCAGTTTTATAACTTACTATATATACAATATAACTAAATTTTAGTCATGCAAATTTAAAACTAATTACCAAATTTAAACAGTTTAATATAAACTTATAAAAAATCAAATGAAATAATCCCCCAATTTACCTCCTGCATAGCCACTGGCCTTCAGGTATATATGGCACTCCATAGCAGTCTTGATGAACGGCAAGATTACACATATCGCAAAAAGAATAACATTGGTATTCTGACATTCGCCATCCATACAAATGCAACACACGGCATCATCATCGACAACTGAACCAGTATGACCATTGACGGAAGCCTATAAATATAAAATTGTGAATTTGACTGATTAAATTTTTTAAATTTACTGTCGTATGCAAGTAACTAAGTTTGTTTTGTCAATATAACGTGAAATATGTGTTTACCTGAAAATATGATTCTTTTTCAAGCCTGTCCATTAATAGCTCTAAAGAATCCACCGAGACAGGTGCTAAACCAGCTGCTTCCCTCTTCTGATTCATTAAAGATAACCAGGCAGTATCTTCCTCATCCACATCATATTCAACCTAAAGGTAATTTTAAATTTAAAAGTTTTATTTCCATTCTGATAAACGAATTAGGCGATACTGGGTAATCAAATATTTAATACCAGCTGTTACCCCATTGACTTACCTCACCGTCCAATTCTTCTGTGCTTTTTTCTATAAACCTTATGTATGCATTTGGTCTTGGTGGTGCATCGCATATGTTGTAATCTTCTAATTCTTTATAACTGGCATTAGGTAGCTGTAATGTAGGATCTAGAAAAAAGTATACGTTATTTTGCAACCACACTAATTATAAAACTATTGATAAAAATTGACATGGAATATAGAGATGAAATATAACATAGGATAACAGTAAAAACTGCAAACTATTCCCGTTAAAACATATTTCTTTAAAAAATTACCTGGTGGTGGTTCAGGTTTTACTACTGGCATTTCTTCATCAGAAAAATCTTCCTTAGGAACAACATCCATAGGTTCTGTGATATGCCACCTACAAGCCACCCCATTAACCTCAAATTGAACCATTTTTTGTGCCTCCTCAAAAGTTAGCGGCTCAGGAACATTTGGTGTAGGCGGGGCTTTAGCTTTTGTTACTCTATTTCTCCCTTGAATATAAGAGAAAAGTTATAGGTACATGCTTCTAAATACAAAATTATAAATTACCTTTCTTATTTTTTGGAGTCGTAGGAGTTGTTGGAGGTAGAGGGGTCGGATTATCATGGTCGAAGCTTTTTAAATGATACTGCAACCCACATACTGATTTATATGTTCTTCCACATTTTTCAACTGGGCAGGTGTAAGGGGGGCCATGATCAGAACGTACTTTTCTGCAATGTTCCAGTATATCAAAATCTATACCCATGTTTATTACTTTATGAGGTTAGGATGGCTATTTTTACTTTTTAGGTTCGATTACTAAAATTCGTTACGAAAGTTAGATAAACTGTTGAATACATAACAATATTTAGACACAACACTTATTTTCTTCGTAAATTTGAGATAGAAAGTCTTAAAAGTTTATTAACAAACAACAGCAAACGAAATTGACGTTTCGTTTGATATAGCCACTAGTCAATGTTGCCAACATTTTAAATTCATAATATACTAATTAATAAATTTTGATAAATGATTTCCTTCCTGACATTCCACTTAAATAGTATGTTTACTAAAAATTAATGCTGATTAGTTGATTAAAAATTTCCTCTTCCGTGATTGCTTATAAATTAAACTGTTAAACGGTTAGAACACGAAAATTCGGCTAAGGTTTCAAACACTCGTGTTGCCAACAGCAGAGTAGGTAGGTAAGATTAAAATTAGTTCAAATGATTGTGCGATATTCGTTATGTTTCATGGAGTGTAGTTCAGTTTGAACATAAATATACAAATAGAAATTAAAACTGTGATTTAAAAACAGTCAGTGTTTGTGGTTCTTTCAAATCTATCAGTATTTGTTTGCCATTTAAAAGTAGTCGTGTAAACTATAGTTATATTTATGTAGGGTCTTTCTTTGATATAGTGTTATTCATCAGTATACCATTGACCATCACCAGCAATAACTTTCATTTTGATAAATTAGAGGTAAGTTTTCATATCTATGTTTTGAACTAATCAAATAATGAAAACTGAGGCTGTCGAGTAAAATGTATTCTTTTTTACCTGATCTCTCACTTGCAAATACAAGTCAGCATCAAACATAGCCAAAGTTTCTTGGGATCCGAAATAAACAAGACAAAGCCTTTATCTGGTCTTGAACAAGATAGTTTTGTGTAAAATTTGCAAGACTCCTTATCTATGGTGTTACAGCATCACTAGTACTAATTAAATATTTTGTACCTACCTGTTTTTGTAAAATTTAAGTTCATAAACATAAGCAACTATTAACAAAATCACGGATAGATGTCTGTTGTAAAGAAGTCATGGATTTTATTTGTTTACAAATATTACTATGTTGCCAATGTGCCAATGACCACAACTTTACAGGTGTTTAGTAACTTTTATCTGTTTAGTAGCTCATGTATAGGAACTTTTGTGGAGTTAATATGTATTTTTAACACATAGCTTGCCACACGTCTTTTGTAAAAAAGACGTGGCCTCTCCAGAGGCATGAAAATAAATTAAAAATTTTTGGTTTTCCAAAATTGATATATGGAGCAATCACTTCTTAAAGAAAACACATTATCAAAACTATTTATTATATAATATCACAACAAAATTATAAAAAAATGGCAGTGGTATAATCTATATGTTTTATAAAAATGTTTGTTAGTTCAGTTAATATATCTAGCACTAGTATGTGTTAATATATACACCAGATGTCCTAATGTTACTTTGTTTATAAATCATAACAATCCTTAATATTACTGCAGTTAGAATTTTCGAATAGTATAAAGCGAAAAGTTGTTTTTTGCCTCTTCAGTTCAATTTATTTAAACAAAATCTGAAAAGAGCGGCATTGAACTTTCTATATTTTTAACAATACAGAATGTACGAGGGTAGTAAAATACCTATATTAAAAAAATGTAGACAAAGAAATCATTGTCGACTAAAAATTAAATTTTCTTTAAAAAAATGTCAAACTCTGACAATCAAGTCGGCTGTGGTCGACAAATATGCAGGACACCCAGTATATTTGTTTGTTTTGTTAGTACTTAGCCCATTGTTCTACTGACATCTAATAAACTACATTTGCGCATTTGTTGGAAGTAATTTCATTTGCAAAATTAGGGCAATGATCGAAACTAATCATTAATTTAGTAATTATTGTTATAAATAGTAACTGAATATGATTCATTCAAAGCATATGCACTTTCTTATATTGTGGGGGTCAATAAAATATATAAAATTTGTGTCAGCCTAATTTTGCAAACGATACGACCTCCAGCACCCAGTCTATATATAAAACAATTCAAAATAAAAATATTTTTGAATATGATAACATTGAAAACACATTTCTCAACATTATATTATATTAAAATAATCATAACAAGTAGCGTTAAAAAGTTCGTGAAAATATATATTTCCATTCATTCCTACATAAATTACACCGGCACACAAAAGAAAAAGTTGTTTGTACATTTGACGCCACCTACCTCCCGACATGTATTTCGACCCGCTGAATCCGAATTTGAAGTCAGTTTGGACCATACACACTCAAATATCGAGTAAATTGAAAAACCGTAAAAAATAGCGAAAATTGGGTGTTTCGGTAATAAAAAAAATTTTGTGGATCTAAACCAAGCCTAATTTTTATGTATTTCGATCCGCTGAATACGAATCTAAAGTATATTTGGACCATAAGCCGTTTTAAATCTAAGTAAATTGTAAAAAACCCTCGAAAATTGCTAAAAATGGCAAACATTTGTGATTATGTTGTTGAAAAAATTTTGCAGATCCGGATCGAAGAGGATTTTTATGTAATTTGATCTGCTGAATCCGAATCTGAAATATATTTGGCCCATTAATCCCTCAAAATCTCAAAAAAATCGCAAAAAAACCGATAAAATAGCAAAAAAATTGCAGTTGAAAAAAAATCTATGAAACACGATTAAATACGTTTCTTGTATTTTTTTATACATAAAATACAAGTTTAGAATCTGAAAATGTGAAAAATTGTAAAATCTATAAAAAATGACGTATAAACAGAATACAAATTTTTTTCATCAACATAATCACAATTTTTTGCCATTTTTAGCAATTTTCGAGGGTTTTTTACAATTTACCAAGATTTAAAACAGCTTATGGTCTAAATATACTTTAGATTCGTATTCAGCGGATCGAAAAATTAGGCTTGGTTTAGATCCACAAAATTTTTTTATTACCGAAACACCCAATTTTCGCTATTTTTTACGGTTTTTCAATTTACTCGATATTTGAGGGTGTACGGTCCAAACTGACTTCAAATTCGGATTCAGCGGGTCGAAATACATGTCGGGAGGTAGGTGGCGTCAAATGTACAAACTACTTTTTTTTTGTGTGTGCCGGTGTATTACCATAAAATCAATAACATACCCAACACAAGTGTGACATTTCCTTGATATTTGTCTTAAAGTATAGTTATCCGATGTAGTCCTATATTTAATAAAATATGGCGAAAATTGTTTCAAGTCAAAGAGGCGTCAAAAGGAAAGCAAATAAAGACGTGTATGGAATATGTCCTATTGACCACATATAAATCAACACGTACATCATTTGCTTTCTCTCGCCACCTGTTCAAATTGAATCATTTCTCACTGTATTAACACACCATAAAATTCATGATTTAATTTTTCAAAAATCCTATTAAAAAAAAATAAAAAAAATGCAACGATTTATGACTGAGATCACACACATATTAAAAAAATCGAAAACAATATAAAAGTTTCTACTATTCAGTCAGACAATAATAAACTTCAGAGTATATAAAACACAAACATTTACAGTACCCCGTATAATTGGCACTTAAAATAAGTGTATTACAATAAAATTAAATCTATACAAAATAATATACTACATTTCACCTTCCCAATATTACAATAACATCGTGGAACATATAAACGTCACTGCAACATCTCTTTAATATCATTTTATTCTCAAGTGCCGTCTCTCTCTTTCCCCAATAGGCTTTTCCTGTGAACAGAATCAAAACTATACCCACCTACTTTTCGTAATCTTTTCAATCGAAACATTGAACCGTCATTAGTTAGTAACCTGCATAAGCTTGAGTGGGGGCTCGTCGTCATTAACATAGAGGCTTCCGTATCAGGAGTCTCAGGACGAAAAGAAGGACGTGAAGCTGGCCTCAGCTTCACCTGTCTGAGCATGTCCATCGAAACCATCGGTTGCGAATTACGACGGGAGGTCGGAGTGTGAAGGCCGGAGCGATCCTAAATAGAACAATTAAAAGACGAAAAACAAAGTACAAATTACTCACAGTTGTCTTCTTTAGTTTAACCTTTAAAATATCATCCAGCGATATCACGGGCCGAGAACTGCTACTACTATTATCTTTACTTTTTGATTTCCTTGTAATTTTTAAAGGCTTCGCAGACATAGTTAATGGAGGTGGGTGGTGGAGGGGGAGGCGGTGGTGGTGGGGGCAAGCAGGGAGGAGGGGGCGGAGGAATAGGCACTGATGAAGGGACAGGTGCAGCTTTAAAACATTTAAACTGCTCCTTTAATGATTCCAACTGGCACGAAGCTCTGTGAATTGCAACAACTCCTCTCTTACCTAGAAAAAAATCTGAGTTAACCGCGCATTACGTACTGGCAAATTTTATTTTGTTTCAAGTAGATAGTAGAGTAAAGAGAGGACATCAAATTTAAATTAGTTATAATTCTATAACGTATTTCAAATTTCAGAATTATAAAAATGTAACAAATGGCAGTGGGCTCAGTTAGCATTTTTTTTTATTTCGTAGTTTGAACGTACACTTCATAACATCTGAATTTTCCATCAACTTCGCATTCAAAATTATTGCTGAAAACCAAGCGAGTAAAAATGGAAATAAAGCCTGTTGTGATGTCTCTCTACGCAACGCCGGCCAGGCGCTCGTAGCTCTTATACCGTTGTCTGGGTTTAGTATGGTTCATGAGTTTTTATATTAAAATGAGCGCAAAAATGGGTGTATAAATATTGTATTGTTGAAAACTAAAGTACTTCAATTTCAACCTCTAATAAAATATTTTTTTTTCACTGTGAAGTGGCAAAAATACTAGCAAGTTACTAAAGTTGTGTAGGGCAGAATTGTTGATTTAATAAAGGAATGACAATCTGTGAATAATAAGAAATAACATGTCGATTATGTTAATTTCATAGTTGGTATAGTCGATTCGTCCAGATGGGTCATTTTGTTAAGCATTATAGACATATATATCTACCTTGTTTAAATCTTGACTTAACAATTCAATGCTCTGCTTGTTAGTTTTTTGTTCCTCAATTTGTGTTTTAACAGTCTTGACTTCTTCAGTGAGTTCTTCAATTCTCTTGTTGAGGTTTGTAATTTCCTGTCTATACTCTTCACATTTGCAAACAGGTTGTTGGGAGCTTTCTATCATCGATCTGTCTGTGTATATGTTGCAGATTGAAGACAAGCTCTGTAAAAAGTTAAATCATACAATTAAGTTTCTGCATCATTCAGGAATTTTCAATGGAAACTTTCTACACTATCAATAAGTGGGCATATCACAACCTTGCAATACCAGACATTTGGTTTCTTTCAGGACTAACTTAGGCACAGAGCTATCACAAATACTTTTAGAAAGCACTTGAAGTGTAAGTATCAAGTATTCAAATATTAAAAATGACTTGAAGTATCAAGTACAGTTTCTCTTAAAACGTACTTCAAATCCTTTTGAAAATTACTTGATTTATGCAAGTAATTTACTTGAAGTAAAACAACAGTACTTGAAGTATGATTCGTAATTTATATAGTATATCAAATACTTACAGTACATAAAATTACTTGAAGTATTACAAAAAATTCATAAAAAACTAAGTAAAAATCAGTAAATTTCGATTCAAATACAATTTGTATTTTTGGAATGGATAAATGGTTTAATGGTTTCAGATTCAGATTACAGTTGTGTAGAAAATATGATATGACATATTTAATTATATGCTAAGCTTATGCGTCTATATCACACGAGAAAATTAGTGAATATAAAAATAAATTTGTTATATGTAGATGTCCCGTTTTGAAAATGTTACTTTGTTTTGACCTCCTGCAATGGCCCCGGATCAGTTTTAAATTAGCAAAGTCTACATCAAAACATTTTATTCTGAACCTTTAAAATGGAGATCATTTTAATTGTTCCGGAGGAAAAAAAATGCAACATATAACTTTATCGTAATAATAATTACATAATAATGATATTATGTTTTGCTTAATTTCTTTTCTTTCTTATTTTCTGCTATTAATTTACAAAAATATTTGGGATGTTCTACAGTTTGATGGCAATGTTGTCAATAATAATGTGAGAGGAGGAATCCTTGTGCAAATACATCCTGGATTAAGGATGACCAAGGACAATCCACCGAAAGTAAACAACCCCCTATGCGAAGATACCCATATCACCATTCCATTTCTGGAGGATAAGTTACACATATTTTTGTGTATACATTCACCCCACTGCAAACATTGATCAAACTATATTCACGAAAGCAGCATTGTATAAATATTGTATCATCATAGGCGATTTCAATGTCAACAAGAACAAGCAAAAACAGCTTAATAATTTCTTAGAAAACTCCAATTTTACAAAAGCAAATACTCCCCCTACTTTTCATATGGCAAACAACCCAGACACAACACCAGACCTAATAATTTATACAAATAACCTTAAAAATAATATAGAGAAAATCAAAACACATCCGGACATTGGTTCTGACCACTCAGCAATAGAAATATCACTAAATCTGAATAGGAAAATTGAGGACCAAGATGAAAAAAGAATTAACTACAATAAATGTAATATGGAAGAGGTAAACAAGATGATAACAAAATACATCGAAGATATGCAGCATGTACCAATGGACAAGGACACAATCAAACAATTTAATGAAAAGCTGATGACAACAATCATGGAGAATACAGCCCAAAGAACAAGTAAGATAGTACACATATAAGCTACCACCATATATCATTAGAACGATAAAAAAATAAAAGGAAAATGTACAGACTATTAAAAAAACCCAAGTAAAGATTACAAGAGGCATATCAACAACTACAACCATGACATTCAAAAACTTATAAGGCAATACAAAGAAAACAATTGGATGAAACGTTGTGATGAAATAAACAAGAATCAAGGGAAAAACTACTGGCAACAAATCAAAAGACTTACTCAATACAAACCACACCAGAAACTACCTGTCCTAGAGAAAAATAACAAAACATATAACTGACCCAGAAAAAGTACAATTATTTTCAGAAGATTATAATGAAACCTACATGGAAAACAACAATCCTCAATTTGATGATGCTCAGTATGAAGATGTCAACAACTGGTACGAAACATATTTCCCTGAACACCCAGTGCCAGCCGCAAAGAGACAGATGAAGAAACCTATTTTGAAATACTCCATAAAGGTAAAAACACAGCACCAGGATACGATATCATGAAAAACATAATAAGAAAATTCAAGTATGAAATACACATATATTAAAGGAACATATGAATACTGTCTCAATCACCATTATTTTCCTCCAGGAATGGAAAGATGGAATTTTAATCACTATTCCCAAGCCTAACACCGACCACACAAATGTTATCAACTATCGTCCCATTACGTTACTTTCTGTTATGGGAAAGAACTTCGAAAAAAATCATCAAAGCGATATTACAGAATAAAGTAGGATATGTTATCCCAAGGTATCAGTTCGGCTTCCGAGAAAAGTGCTCCACTGTACACCCCTTAAACAATCATCGCATCTTACATACAGACAGCAAAACTTAATAGTCAATGTAGTGCTGCCATCTTTCTTGACATCCATAAAGCTTTTGACAGTGTCTAGCATCGTGGCATATTATACAAATTTATGGTAACCAACTGCCCCAGATATCTGCTTTTTCTCCTCAAAGACTACTTATGTGGAAGAACTGTTCAAGTTAAAATTAATGACCATTTATCACAAAATATTACAATCCATTAAGGCTCTCCACTCTCGCCCCTTGCTCTACAGTATATATTGTTATGATATATATAATATTAATTCAGAACCAGAATATTTAAGCCTGAATTTGTATATTCTCCAATATGCCGATGATACCGCACTCGTAAGCCATAACAAGAACATCTACAAGACAGCAGAGGCACTTCAGCAACTGATGAACAGAACATTAACGTGGTTCAACAGATGGCGAATGAAACCAAATCCCCTAAAATCTCAATACATCATGTTTAACCATAATATATCCCCAAACACTCTAACAATAACTGTTGACAATAGCACAATATACTGTCAACCGGCAGTAAAATATCTTGGAGTCACAATAGACAATAAGCCTAATTTTAACGAACATGTCAAACTAATTAAGAAGTGCATTGCAAGAAGCAGATACTTCCGCAGCTTAACATATAAAAACCAAGGAATCAACAAAAAACTGCTGCCCATATTTATAGTACAATCTGCCGTCCATTATTAGAATATAGCCACCTACTATACCTTAATACAAGAAGACCAGTCATAAAAAGCCTAGAAATCGCAGAAACATCAACATTACGATCCATTACCAAAATCAGACACCCCAGAAATCCTCTCCATAACCCTCCCAACAACCTTCTCTATGAGATTACGCAATAACACCAATCAACCAAAGATTATAATCCCTAACCACAAATTTGCTAAAGAAATAAATAACATAGAAATAATACAACCCCTTTGCAAAACAAGAACTGTAATGAAATGAAATGGTATGTAAATTATTTTAAACAGTTATAACAGGCTGAAGGATCTCGACCGATGGCTTTTTGGTGAAACCAATAAAATACTTTTATTATTATTGTTGAAATACAAGTGCAAATATCAACTCAGTACTTAAAGTAAAGTACTTCAAGTACTAATAAATACTTGAAGTATAATTTCAAGTATTGACAGCTCTGCTTAGGCATTAAAGAATTTTCACTTCACTCATTTTACTACTAGTTGTTCAGATACAGCAACAATAAACGTATCAATTTTCTAGGATTAATTAGAAAATCAGGTTTTAGCTGTAGACAATATAATTCTTCGTGCCTGCAGCGTTCAATACTTACATTTTTTAGCTGAATCCCAAGCTGTGAGCACAACTCCACAATCTTAATCGACCATTTGTGGGAAACTTTCGTGTACCTCTTTAACCTAGTCAACACCTTTTCGCACACCCCTATATTGTTTGGTCTACACAGGGAATCTGAAGATCCACCTTCGTTTGCAGATCTTCTGCTAATATTTAATCTAGAGTATGTGAAGTTCTGACTTTTATTAAAAATCCTAGTCTGCGTAACAACTTTTGGTACATTTTGGGGAAGTTTTGTAACTCCTTCTTTTGCTTAAATTTAGCGTTTGCAATTTTAGACTGCTTATACTGCCCTCTTTATTAAGAACCTAGAAAAAGCAAATTTTCTCATTCAACTAACTAAATTTTTTAATACGTGATCATACTGATATTATCACTATGATGTATTTATAAAAAAAATCATGCTAAACATATTTTCTCCTTTTGGCTAATCACGTGTACTCACTTTTTCAGATAAGTTCAGATTCGAGTCCAATTTTGGCATTACTGGACTATTCCGGTTATTTTGAATAGCCACTTTTTCATCGTTAAAACTACACTCATTTGCATTATCTTTCATTAAAGAACCTTTTAAATAATCCACTATATTAGCCTGTTGTAACTTCTCAATGGGTGTAGATGATGATTTGTGTTCAAACAAATTGGGTGAAAAAAAAGATATTTCACCCAAGCTACCATCTCTACTAACTATTTTTATTTCTTTATTATTCAGGTATGGATTAATGTTAACTTCCCCATTGTACAATTTTTTGCTCAAATCGTTGTTAGTCTTATCATTTTTTAACCAGTGATTGTGTAAAGTAGGTAGCTCATACTGTTTTTCTGAATGTATTTCTTGAACTAATAACACTTTACTAATTTTAGGTGTTTCCAAAACTTCGCTCAGAACAAGGTTGGCTGGAGTTTTAACATCTGCATTGGTCTGGGTACTATGAGAAATCGATAGTGGTTTTTCTTTCCCAGGGAATGCAACTTTGCAATGCTAGAGTTAGACCGTTTTCTTATCGAAATATTGCTTTTACTTACATGGACATCACTACCGGAACTTGGACTATTATATACAAAATTAGAGTCAAAAAGAATATTTAAATTAGTAATGTGCATAGACCCCGTTAGCTTTTTTCGACCCTGCCTATTCATACTTCGTTTTTATTTACTGGGGTAGTTTTTATAGAGGGAAACTTCATCCTCAATTGGCTTTGTGGTGTCTATGTGTGGAGTGGGGGTTCTCGAAGGGGTGATTAACTCTGACGGATCTATAGTTTTACTTTTATTAAGAGAGTCATTATCAAAACTTGTTCGCATAACATCATTTGATGTCGATGTTGTGGAGTTTTCCTTGTTATTGTCATTTTCGGGGGTTCTTTGCCCGTCCTTTCCGATTTTTTGGTTCTCCCTATTTTTCTTACGTCTCGGCATTATTGCTAAAAAAAACAAACACAAAATCATAACCGCTTTTTATGTCAAAATCATGACCAAAACATAAACAAAAAAAAACAAAGACACGTTATTTGAAAGAAACAAATAAAATTTTGATTATAGCTTTAAATATACCTACTTTGTAACTATATAATGCCTAGTTTGAGCCCATAATACTTCTAATTTTACATCATTTTTGCTACATATCCCTAGAATTCTTAGAAACAGACATTTCGTTTAAAACTTCAAAATTAGGGTTATTATTAGTTAATTTTTTTGTAGTGGCTAATCTGTTTCTACATGTTTTAAACAATGTCACCAACAGAAAAGTACTTATTCAGCAGTTCTTTTCCTGTTCTGTGATTCGGCATATGTAGTCTTGTTCTGTGGTAGTCTGTGTTATTCGGGCAAAATACCGAGAAGGCATGGGCGATGTTATGGTTTATATAAACGGATTATTTGAAATTATTATGCCTACGTGAAAGTTATTTGGCTAAAAACATCACACGCAGAAACTACAATTTATTGGTAGTAACTGCTAAAGCTGGCCGAGGTGGCTGGAGTACAGCCACGGTCTTGCGCTGGCGTCACATGTGCCGATTTAGAAGTGATTTGTGATTTACGTTAGTTATTCTGTGCTGTAGTCTTATTTAAAAGGTTAATGTGTGAGGTTGTACGTATAAATTATACATAATGTCAAACACAGAGAACCTCTCTGTGATGTCAAACGCGCCAAAGGGTAAAAAACGACCGTACGCGGACACAGTGAATAAATTTATCGGTGAATTTCCGGATTTATTCTATGATGGAGGCAAAATAATTTGTAAAGTTTGCAATCAAGACTTAATGTGCTGGCACAAAACAGATTGTCGTCGTCATATCAATACCGTGCAACATCAAAATAAAAAAAATGGCATACCTTTGACAACTCAGTTAATGTTTGATTTATTGTTAATGTTAATAGCCTGTAATATTCCGCTACACATACTGGATAAACAACCATTTCGGGAGTTTTTGGAATAAATACAATCCCCAGCTGAACTTACCAAGTCGTACATCGTTAAATAGATATATTCCAGCTGTTCGTGAAGACATTGTAAATAGGATTAAATGTGAATTAAAAAATACACGGCTGTGGTTATGTGTTGGCGAGACGACAGATTGTAAAAAAAATTCTATTGTAAATGTTATAGTACGTGTACTGCACCCTCTTAAACCGACATTTCCACTGTTACTAGCTAGTAAAAGACTAACTGTGTGTAATGGCAAAACAATTATGCGAGTGGTGCTTCAGACATTAGAAAAAATTTGATCTGTCAACAAATCAAGTATTGATGTTAGTGACCGATGGTGCCTCGACAATGCGTTTGGTAGACTGTTCTCTTCAAGAACACGGTTTCAGGTTGGTACATGTTACGTGTAAAGTGCATGCTTTACATGTTGTGGCAGAAGCTATTCGACAAGGTTTCCCAGAGGTAGATGCATTAATAGCAAGTACAAAAAGAGTGTTTCTTAAATATCCTAAACGTCTTCATGCATTTCACAGCAAGTGTCCCGGCATTCCCCGAACCACCACAGCCCAATCATACACGTTGGGGAACATGGTTGAAGGCAGCCTTTTATCATGCTGAATATTTACAACAAATAAAAGCTGCGATACAACAATTTAATCCTGACGAGGCTGTAGCTATTAGGGAAAGCCAGTCAAAATTTGAAGATATTTCCATTGAAACAGCATTAAAAACTGTACACAGGAACTATAAAAGATTACATGATGCCATGAAAAACTTAGAAAACAGTGCGTTGTCGTTAGCGGAGTCACTGCAAATAGTGGACGAAGTAAATCAACTGCTACATGCTATAGGTGATGTAAAAAATGTGCGTGTTAGGGAAAAGTTTGCATGTGTGTTAAAGCAAGACACCGGTTTTACCAGATTGAGACAAATTTTTGATGGTACTGATGGTGGATCTCCAGATCCGTTAAGTGTGTTCAAAGACTATTTTAAGTATGCCTGTATTACATCAATAGATGTCGAACGGTCATTCTCTAAATATAAACAAATATTTTTACCACAGCGATCATCACTCACGGAGACAACCATGGAAACATATCTGATACTGCTTTATTACCAAGAGGTACTCAATACTGAACAGTGAACATGCGTTGGTATTATTCCAACGATAAATCAAAAGTTTTTTTGATGACCCGTGTCATCTGCTGCTGGTTGTGATAGATGAAGTGGTGCATGTGCAGAGTATGAGTAATGGTAATGAGCGCGAAAAAGCTTGTTGGAAAATGTCAAAAAAGGATTAAGTTTATGAGAAGTATATTTTTTGTTTATCGGTGTTATTTTATTATTTATTGTCCTGCCAAAGATGCCCCACAGAACTCAGAAATGGGATACCAGGGATATTATCAAGGATTGTCCAAAAGGTATTTATTCATTTTGCAAAGTATAAACATATACTTGCCGACAAACACTCCCAATGATAATGGTGACGACAGTCAGTCTGGGATGTGCGAAAAGAGGCAACTCTTGCAGTGAAAATGTCTGTAGACGATTTAATTCAGGCTGCTATTAGGGCTGTCATTATGTATGGAAGGGCCAGCCAGCGACCTCCATCTGCTGCACCTCAAGCCTATCAGCCAAGTGCCTTTAGTAACAAAGAGATTTCTGCTTTACGGCCTAACTTTATGGGGATCGATCAAGATATAGTATTATGGTTGGAGCGAGTTTCAAGCTATTCAAAACGTATACCATATACCAGATAACGTAATGCAGATAATAGCTGTGGGATAATTTACATTTCGAACCAAGGAATGGTAGTCTAAAATTGATTATATTAGAATGGATTGGGAAACTTTAAAACTAGAAATGAAAAAAAAAATGTATTCAAGTCAACCTAACATGGTAACAGTGAGAAAAATATTTGAGAGGAGGCGGTGGAAACGAAATGAGCAATTTTCAAACTATTATCATGATAAAATAACTTTAGGAAATAATGCAGGTGTTCCTGAATCCGAGTTCATCTAGTTTGTCATAGATGGTTTTGACAATAAAGCTTTGCAAAGTCAAGCCGGAATGCTCCTTCATAGTATAATGTCTCGAAGATCTATTTAAAATAATGAACAACGTAACATGTGACGATCGAGATGTAGTTGGGTCTCAAGCTAGAGGTTTATCGACTACAAAAACAACAACTCAACCAGCCAAAATGATGAAATGTTACAATTGTAATATGACATACTGAAAAGAGAGAGTGGTTCCTGCTTTAAATGTGGCAAGACGGATCATCAGTACAAGGCCCAGAAAGGAAGGCGATGCCAGACAGTACAACAAGCATGGTACACACAACACCAAGCTCTGCACTTTTATGTAACCTGTATAGTATAACCATGGATTTTTCCATTAGTGATGGTGGTCACTTTTGTACGTACAGTCTTATTGTCTTAATTAACAGTAGCTCACATATTAGCTTAATTAAAAATAAGTATCTACCTACCAATCTAATTATACCAGATGTTAACTGTCAAATCAATTTTTGTGGTATTAATGGCTCAAAGCTTGATATTCTTGAAATTTTTGAGAAGGAAGTCCAAATTGATGAGTTAATGTTAAATATAAGATTTTATGTTGTACTGAATGACATTGTCATATGCTTCAATTTTAGGTCGTGACTTTATTTCTAATCCTAATGTAAAAGTTCATTTTCTGATAGTGTTAAAATTACGACAAATTGTGATAATTTGAGAAAATGTGATGAGACATTAAATATTATTGACGAAATCATGAACATTGAGTATTTAGAGAAACCAAATGATATTTTAAAGAACTTGAATATTAATCCTGAACTTTCCTATGATTTACAAAACCAAGTTGAAATTCCTTATAAAAACTGTGATACCTCCTTTAGATTTCGAAATGACAATTAATTTGAGACATGAATGTCCGATGAGTTCTAAACCTAGGCGTTTTTCTTTCTCCGAAAAGAAAAATTAAAACTTGGATTACTTAATGAAAAAAAAAATTATCAGGCCAAGTAATTCTCCTTATGCAAGTCCTATTGTATTGGTTCGTAAAAAAGACGAGAGATATAAGGTTATGTGTTGACTTTCGTGAAGTTAATAAAATTACAGTGAACGACAATTTTCCAACTACATTGATAATCATTTAGATTGTTTAAAGAATAAAAAATTCTATAGTGTTAGATTTGAAAAATGGATTTTCCGTGTAAAGATGGCAGACCCTTCAATAAAATACATTTCTTTTGTTACGCCATTGGGATAATTTGAATTTTTAAGAATGTCATTTGGCCTTACATGCAGTCCATGTGTTTTTGGTTGATATACTTATGAAATATTTAAAGACTTAATTTTGAAAAAGACAATTGAATCGGTGAGAATAAGAACAGTACAAGTCCAAATGTTTCAAATGTGGGAAAATAAAAAAAAACCTGTTTATTTCGTTTACTATGCTTCTTACAGGTTCAGTATGTACAGACAAGTTTTAGTTTATGTTTTTAGACATTAATTAAACTAAACATAAAATGTATATGTTCATTCGTTCTTTAGATATTATCAAAAAAAAATCGTTTGGACTCTTCTTAATCTCAATGCCAGTTATTATTATAATTTTGGGAGAAGACAGCAAAAAATAAATCAAAAAGATATATTGAAACTTATTTTATTATTATTTTTAGCATTTTATTTAACAAAAATAAAAAATAATCAGTTCTGGATATCAGTATCATTATCATTGTCAAAATTGGTGGTGGTCCAGGATGTTACATGATAGTAAAACTCGAGCTGTTCTCCGTGTATGTATTTCATTACCTGTTTTATGTCATTAATTTTTAAAATCAATAATGTCTCTGAAGGAAACGGTATTTATGGTAAATGGTATTTTTTTCTAGATTTCTTAATCATTTCCTCATATTCTTCGGGAATATATACACGATCACATCTTCTGATTAATCTTTTTGCACTCCCGAAGTCCCTGTCGCAGGATAAAAATGAGTGACCATGAATTGGAAAATGGTGGTGGATCTTTTTGAAGCGTTTACTGTTTTGTATAGCCAATAAGAATCTTACCATGGTGTTGTTTTTATTTTGCCCTGGATACGCGTCAGAGAAAATGTGCAATTCTTGAACTTCTTGGGGTATATGGTGTACAATATAATCGTTCAAAAAGGTACATGCCTTGTTTAGGCCTTTAAGGGCCTGACCTTCATGGTACATATAAAAATGACCAGCATTTGTTTTTAAATTATGAATTTCAAACGCATATATCCAAAGCTGTCTAAAATAAAAGATTTCTTGTACAGGTATCACTGGAAGGGGCAAATTCTGCATAATCAAAAGTTACTCCTAATACTTCAGGGTGCTCCTGAGACAATTTCCGTACTTCTAGTTTACTATAAACATTTTTGGCCCTTCTCTTGTGAACGATAAGTTCTGCTGCACAAACCCTTTTGGCATTATCGTTCAAACTGTTATTTCTCAATCTCGTACCCAGTCGTTCACATTCGCTGCACACGTCTACTTGTGGTCTTCCAAACCGCAAGGCATAATTTTCATTAAAGTATTTTAGATAGAACTCGTATTTAACTATTTTGTCTAATTCTGGATATTTTTTAACAAAAAGTTCAAACATATATTTCACGTTTGGCTTAGAGTCCAGATAATGAATGTCTTTTGTACCATAATGAGAAATTTTATAAGGAAAGCATTCAATGTGCATTTTTATTTTAAGTCTAGACTCTTCTGTAATAGAGGTAGGTCTATTATTATGCTTTCTCGCATATCTTTAGGAGAATCTCCCCTACTAAGTAACAAATTTAAGCGTTGGACACGAAAGTGAGATATTGCATACAAATTCATGAATGCTTGTTTACATACCAAGATGCGTTCATGATTTTTCATAACATAGTACTGAAAAGATGCAGCTCTTGGCTTAGCATTGTTTTCACCTGCAACGCGTTTGCGACGTCTTACAATAGATTTTGTTTCAATTAAACCTTGAAGGAAAGTATCCTGCTCATTTTTCGGTTTTCCATCATATAATTTTGAGATTATTAGATTCTTCTCTTCATTAGTAAATTTGCTCGTACATTTCATTTTGCACCTGCCAAAAGTTTAACACATAGGTTTTAAATTGTAAAAAATAATTGAAAATCTTACGTGCATGGAGGTCCAGTTCTTTTTTTTCCACTACCTTCTCCGATGTAGATATATATGATTCACCTGGTTGGACGTGCAAACTTTATTTTATTAACTTTCCATTGTTCCAGATTTTTAGTACGTTTTCTTGACCCATTTTCACTTTCTACTTTGACTACTATCATCTGATGACATTGCTTTGTTTTGTTTAGTTTTTCACTAACTTGAACACGAATTTACAAAAAACAACTGCTGATATAAGCACACTAGCAGCTTGACGTACCGACTAAAATTAAAACAGAAATCAGCAACACAGAACATATATATGTAAATTGTTGAGAATAAGAACAGTACAAGTCCTGGACGTGTACTGTTCTTATTCTCAATGCCACACAGTAACCTTAAGCAAATGCCGCAACAAGATGGTTTTTATACTGTTTTTCTGCTCAGTCGATGCAGCTTCGTATTTAGAACAAGATGGCTATGACAGATCAAAATGTCAAATTTTGGACTTGTACTGTTCTTATTCTCACCGATTCAATTGTGCTTTAACTTAGTCGATATACTTGTTGCTACCGATACTGTCGATAAACACGTCAATAAACAAAGATTGAGATCCATTAATATGTAAAATAAGAGATCACTTAATATTACTAAGGATCAGTTTTATGAATTACGTGATGGACTTGTATATCGTAAAAATAAAAACAAGAAATTACTGTTTTATGTGCCCTTATCTATGAAAATAATGTAATAATAAGAACTTGTCATGATGACTGGTCAAGTTGGCACTGATAAAGTTGATAATATTTTAAAAATATATTGGTTTCCGAATATGAGAGAAAAGCTTAAAGAATACATATTAAATTGTTTAAAATAAATAGTTTTCTCGTGTACGTGGTAAATCAGAGGAACATTTGCAAGGTATTCCTAAAGGTAATATACCTTTCCAAACCATACATATTGACCATTATGGCCCTCTAGAAAAAACAAGTGGTAAGGATAACAAATATATTTTTTCCATTGTACTCTTTTACAAAATTTATCAGACTTTTGCTTGTAAAGCAACTAAGACTGAAGAGGTAATTAGACACCCTCGAAGAATATTTTCGTACTTACGGTAAACCTAGACAAGTTGTATCAGGCCGTGGTACATCTTTCACTTCTGCTGCTTTTAAGAATTTTTTGATTAATGAAGGTATTGAACAAATTTTAATAGCTACAGGTACTCCCCATGTAAACGGGTATGTGGAGAGATTTAACTGACTTCACACTTCTATGTTAGCAAAATTATCAGTATGTGATGTTGAATTCTCTGTAAATAACACATTATGTCGTTCTGCTAATGAGACACCAAGCAAATTACTGTTTGGTATCGATCATTTAGGAAAAATAAATGATAAGGTTAAAGTTATTTTACCGACCTATGTGAGGAAAGAGGTCTTGCCAAAATTAGAGAAGATGCTGCTAGAACAGCTGTTAAGAATCAAAACCTAAATGAAACGTACTATAACAGGAAACGTAAAAGTCCACAAACCTATAATGTTGGTGACTATGTTATGATAAAGAATATTGACATCTCGCCAGGTATCAACAAAAAATTAATTCCTAAATTTGGAGAACCTTAACCCATTAAATCCCAAGCATCGAAAAATTCAAAAAAACGAACATCTTTGTAAATATTTATTTTGTTACACTTAAGAATACATTCCTCGTGTCAAAAAAAATTAACGTATGTAAAAAAAATAGTGATGCGTAAACGAACCACTGGGAGGAACCATGAAATATTATTTTGAGGCACATAAGATATAACTAATAATTTTAACGAAAATGTATCATAGAAAGTTTCAATCTTACATAAAATAACTAAGCGTAAATTATTTTCTACATAGAACTTTACTTAATAAAAAAAACATTATAATATTTCATGGTGCGTGAACGCACCACTGGTAACACCCGGTTTCATTTTTGGTGATACTGTACAAAGCATGAAGTATGTAAATGTACATTCCATTTATTACAAATGTAAATTGTGTGGCTATGGCAAATTCTACACTTCCTTCGTGCTTTATTGGCATGAGAAATCATGAGGTGACCTGTATTATCATAACGCAGTTCATCTATAGCAGGAGCAAGATTCCTTTCAATTATTGTTTTATCAGTTTTTAAAAGTCGCAAGGCTACGTAAGATTTAAAATCTACCTGGGAAATTTTTTTCCATGGACATTATAAATTGTCCTTGCGTTGACGACTAAGCTATCCAATGCCACGACCATGTTTTCCCAAATACTTGGCATCTATAATTAGCAATTCCGTTGTCGTGTAAATCTACCCCACCCATATATTTATTGTATTGGGCAATTACATAAGGTTGGGATATCTGTACATCTCCTCGTTCTTTTCTATTATAGCGTTTAACATTTTGAATAGGAGCTACACTATAAACATTACTTCCCACCATTACAACCGAATTATCGTGCCAACGGACAATAGAAACTTTTGATTCAGAATCATATGCTGAAATATGGGACTCGTGGTCTTTTTTTACCAAATGATTTACAATTTTCGCATGGACACTTATTTGTCCTATTTTCGCGGATAGTACCGGTGGCAAAAAATGTACGAAGAGTTTGAATGACGAAAAAAAGTTGTCGAAAAAAATTTGGTGATTCACTGGCTTATCCACAACAGAAAGTAGACTCATGACAACGTCACCGCTAAGACCAAGGCTAGAATGAGTTGTATCTATAAAATATAAAAATACGAAAATACGAGTAATACAAAATTCATCATTATTCTCCAAATCCGTAACGATCTCCTCCAGAGCCGCTTCTAATTTCCTTTGAGTCAAATACCTCGAAAACGGCATATTTTACTGATTTCAATTAAATATCACGTGTACTGCACAAGAAACAAACAAATACTAAACAACACACTAATCGGCGACTGTTTACGCTACATAGGCTGACTTGTCGAGGCTGGCAATAGCTTGGTTTTATTTCATAGATAAAACCAGTGGTCCGTTCACGCACCAGTAATTATTTAATAAAAATAAACCATAATCTATAATATTTTAAATGTATTTTTTTCTACCATGTAATCTACATATTATAGACCTACCAAAAATGACAATACTTTCCAAAAATAAAATATTTTACTGTTTTAGATTCACCTCAACCTTTGACACAAAATTATGCAGCGTTTTTCTTGATTTTTGAGGTGTCATAAAATTTTTGTTTTAAAATAAAAATCAACAGTTCGTACGGTACTAAGTTCTCTAATACTGATAATAATAAAATTTATAAATGGATATGCAAAAATATTTACTGAATTTAACAAAAAAAATCATAAAATATGTGGTGCGTCAACGCACCATTGGGACAAAATGGGTTAAGAAAGTTCTTGATTTTGATCGTTATGTTATAGAAGATGTTGAAAGGTTTCAGGTTACCCAAATACCTTTAAACACTATCGTTGGCCCAGACCAAATGACACCTCATGTTAAAGTAGAATAATTTGATAATCATTTCCAAGTTCTTGCAGTTTTAAATTATATTATGTTATGACAACTTATCTAACCCGATTATGACAAATTTTAGAACTCGTTAACTCCTATCTTTATGATTTATATAATCTTATGTATTCCCTGTATACTTACGTACTTATTTGTAGTTATGATTAGGATAAAAAATTTAAGTAAACCATTATGAATTATGATGATTCCAATGTGTTCCTCATTATGTTATGTGTTATGTTCTTTACGTGTTATGATTATGTAATTGTCAGTTATGTCTCTATGTACGACTTTAACTGTCAGTGTCTTAATATTACAATGCGATTTTTTGCTTATATCTATTAGTTATTTGTTTCTTCTGTATTATGTTAAAAATGAACTTACATTCTATAAGGAGCTTTAAGTTAAATTAGTATTAAGAGTTATGTATTAAGCAGTGGCGGCTGGTGAAATTTAGGCTATGTCATATCTCAGTATTGGAGCATGGGACCCAAGCGATACTTAAAGGCGTAACTATCAGGACTAAATGAAGAAGTTTTGCAGAAAAAAAATTGCGCTTGAAATTTGCGAAAAAAAGTTGGAAAAATTAGTGCCCCCCAGGTTATTTTTTAAACGATTTATAAAATATTTGTGAAACATTTTTTTTTCAGAATCAGGTGGAAAATATAAGTTCACATTTCAAATTTCATCGAAAAATATTGGTTTTCTATAAAGTTACACCGTTTTGAAATTTTATTTTAGATTCATTTTTCACTTTGCAAACTTCAAAACGGTGTAACTTTATAGAAAACCAATATTTTTCGATGAAATTTGAAATGTGAACTTATATTTTCCACCTGATTCTGAAAAAAAAATGTTTCACAAATATTTTACAAATCGTTTAAAAAATAACCTGGGGGCACTAATTTTTCCAACTTTTTTTCGCAAATTTCAAGCGCAATTTTTTTTCTGCAAAACTTCTTCATTTAGTCCTGATAGTTACGCCTTTAAGTATCGCTTGGGTCCCATGCTCCAATACTGAGATATGACATAGCCTAAATTTCACCAGCCGCCACTGGTATTAAGGTACAACTAGTGTTTGTAAAATTTATGAATTTTCGTTATTGTGACTTAATTTAAATTGAACTTGTAATTACCGAGGTCGGTCATCCGTCAAGTTGGCCGAACTGTAGTAACATTTTGTTAATTTGAATGGGCCACCTTTATGTTGGTAATTTTTGTTGGAGTTTCAGAAAAAATGCCATTTAAATTTAATAAATTTTCTATTCATCCTTCCTTTTTATTTCAAAAGTGCTTAATTTCCTCTTAGATTTCCCATTATTAGTTTTTTTATCTAAAATTGTTGAGTGGATTACCCAACTAATATATAATCTTGTGTTATTGGCATTAACACCAAATAGTTTTTGGGCCAAATCTTGTTTTTCAGAAGTCGGAATGATTTTCACATATTTTCTGTTTAACCTTGCTAATGGCCAATCTTTTTTTCATTAAATCATTTTTCCTTGATTTTGCCAGACTCCCAGGTTACTTCATCATAATAAAAGCAGAGATGTCTCAAGATAAGTAAAGTATGCGCTACAGTTAAATTATCAAAAATATTAATAGGAAAATTTAATAAAAGGCATCAGATAAAATGAAGCATATCATCAAATTAAACCAGTGGAATGTTCACTTAAAACCATCCAATGAAATTCCTGCCCACTTGAAAAATGTCAATGATATAAGTAAATGTTTCTCGCAGGTAAATCAATTAGCCGCCCCCATTAGTAATACAACCTTTGATTATTATAGACATAATAAGTTTAATGAAAACATATTATTTCGGTTTAAATTCGTTACAGAAAATGACATCCAGAATGCTTTTAGGCAGTTAAAATCAAAATGCATGGGAATTGATGAAATCAGTTATGAAATGTTAGTCAAGTTTGCCACATATTACTAAATTCCTTCAAAGTGTAATTAATGAATCTCTACAAAACGGAAATTTTCCCTAACATTTGGAAAATGTCTATAATGAAGCCCATTCCAAAAATATCAAATGCTCAACTATAGTGACTTAAGGCCTATAAATATTCTGGCCATCTTATCGAAAGTTACAGAAAAAATTGTTTTTACCATGATGTCCGAATTCATCTCTGATGAAAATTTGTTGCCCGCTATTCAATCAGGATTTAGATCTAACTCTAGTATAGCTACAGCATTAAGTAAAGTCACGACCGATATTGTGAGTGGTCTAGACAGATCGAGGCAGCTTGCTTGGTCTTGCTAGACTATAGCAAGGCATTTGATCTGTTAGACCATGAACTTATCATTGCTAAACTGAGCTATTACGGGTTCTGAGACAGTTTGCATGTGGTTTACAAGCTACTTGATTGATAGAACTCAAATTGTTGAAGTAGAGGGATTTAGATCAAATCCTTTGTTATTAGACAAGGAGTCCCACAGGGTAGCATACTGGGTCCTACATTATTTAGCTTGTACACTGCAAGCTTACCTGATGTTATAAATCACTGTGCTATACATCTTTATGCAGATGATACGCAGCTTATAAAAACATTTGAACCAACAGAAGCTAGTTATGCTCTAGAGGAAGTTAATGCAGATTTAGGCAGAATATTTAATTGGTCAGAGGAACATGGGCTACGCTGAAATGCTTCGAAGAGCTGCTTCTTAATAATAGGTACTAAGGTCTTAATAAATAAAGTTAATTTATATAATTTTACCACCTTGCACATAAATGGAATAGAAATACCTCGTAAGGATTCAGCTAGAAATCTAGGAGTCGTATTTGATGCAAACTTAAATTATGAGGAACATGTTACCAATAAAATAAGGGTCATTTATATGAAACTTAAATCACTGTATAAATTTAAATTTATTTTCTCTGACAAAATCAAGTATAAGCTGGTGGAATCGTTTCTTTATCCACATATCGACTACTGTATAACAGTCTATTACAGTTATTTAACTGCAGAATTTAAAAATAAAATGCAACTAGCTCAGAATTCATGTGTTCGTTTTGCATATGGTATTAGTAAATTTGACCATATAACACCTACTTATAATGTAAATTCTATCTTAAAAATCAAGTTCAGGTGGCTACTACTTTTTGGTGTGTTTCTATTCAAAATTTATGCAAGCAAAAAACCCGAATATTTGTATGACTATGTAATACCCAGACAAGAACTGCACAATTTAAATCTGCGAAATATAGTAATATTCGCCATACCTAGGCACAATAGCAAGAAATTTGAGTGTTGCTTTGCATATTTAGTTGTTAATTTGTTCAATAAAAGTGAATTTTATAATATGATGCAAAATAGATCAATTAGTAGTTTCAGAAGGACTTACAAAGAACATATACTAAATACGCAAAAAAGCATGCAGCATTAGTTGTATATTGTATGTATATTTTCTGTTTTTTTTTTTCCCACTTCATTTTTTGTTTGTTATGTGTTACAGAGTGATGTAAACGTTAGTACTAAGTAGTTTTTTGTAACGGAGTATGTGGTGGCATGGAAGAACGTATATACGAATGTCACCTTTTTGTGTTTGTATAATGTTTTTGTACATATATATAATTCACAATAAATATTTTTCTATTTCTATTTTATTAAAATGATCATACAAGATAGTTTGGAACAGTAAACATCAATGACTGATTCAACAATACATTAAACAAGTATATATTACACTTTATTGTAAATATGTATTAATAATTCTCGTCAGTTTACAGTATATTTACTTGTACTTGAAAAGAAATACGATATATGCTATAATAACAATACTAATTTAAATATAATTATTTTGTAATCGCCAAATTTTCATTATAAGAGGATTTTAAGTTACCTGCTACTGTCTATGCACATGGAATATTTACTGACCTGGGTACTTAGGTATAAAAATGTACAGGGTGGACCATTAATAATGGGCCATAATTCAAGGGTAGATACTTTGGACCAAAATATGAGGATATAACCTAATTTTTTTAATATAAGAAACAATAATTTATGTAACACAGGGGCGTGCGGTGAGTTTTGATACAGGGGAAGCAATTTGTGATATAGAGTGATGGGTAGCGCGAGGCCCCGAGCGAAGCGAGGCAAAAATTATTTTAAGAAAAGGGGCGTGGCTTCCGTATACTCATTTTAAAGCAAATGCAGATGCAGAGTTAGGATACTAGAAAAAAAGTACACTTGTAGGACCGCAAACATAAAACATAAAAACCACAAAAATTAGACAACCCCCGATTCCAAAGCCGAAGCTGCACAGGTGAGGGTTACACTTATGAAAAAAACGGAGACACACAACCATATCCACCGACATTGCCAGCGCCGGTGGCGAGGATTGAACCCGCAGCGAAATAGAGAGTTTGTTCAGTCACACTAGCCATCGTGCACTCTCTAGCCAACTATAAATTGAGCCAGCTAGTTAAGTAGTTAACATGCACATACCTACCTATCTACAATGTACTTTAATCCGCCTCTCCTTTTTTGCGATGTCGGAAATAACTTCGTCGTAAAAGTTTGAATTTTGGGAGATCTCCTTCACAAAGTCACTTTCTATTGTCAACAGGGACAATTTTGAAAGCCGCTCTTCACTGGTTGAATTTTTTGAAAAAAGATTTTATTCTCGTGTCCGTTTTTATGATTTTGAAAAAAGGCAGCCATTCCACTAATACTTGAAAAAAATATTTTGCACTCTTTAAGACACTGCAGATTGAGCTAGAACTAAATTTAATCGATGCGCAAAACAATGTACAAATATTGCATTCTGAAAAGTCTCTTTTACTTTGGCCTGCAGGCCCCCCAATTCACCAGCCTAGCGGCCCCATCATAACTTTGGGCGATAAGTTTAGTACCACACTGTAGATCATCGACTATCTGACAAACTATAGTATATAAAGCTGCGGCCGTTCATGGCGTTGTTACGTCTAAAAATCCTAAAAAGCGCTCTTGGACTTTCCCATTTGGATTTATGTAGCTACGATTGACAACTGACTAATATTCGTAATATCGGTTGCTTCATCTAACATAACTGCAACAAAAGGAGCTTTTTTATTTCTTGCTTGATCTTTTCTAAAACAATATTGCTTATCGACTGAATCAAATCATTTTAAATATGATTTGATGTACCATGAAATATCGTGGTGTTCCAGATGGTTACTTAAAATTGTATCGTATTTTGCTAATAAATCAACTAAATTGATAAAATTGCCCCTATTTAGCAACGCTCCGAGATTCAGTATGACCTCTAAAACTAAGTTCATTTTCGCCGAGAAAATAATGTCAATAAGTCTTTTTAACACTTTCTTTCAACTGCTGATCTAATGAATGCTCATTTCGTGATTTTCCAAATGTTTATTCTTTTAGCACCGCTCGCAAATGAGTTTCACACTTACCATGCCTTTTTATCACTTTGTGAATGTTGTTTAAATCTGAAAAGCCATTTTTATTCCAAACACCTTTTTCATTTGTGAACAGTACACATGGCCAACAAAATAATTTACACAAATTTTCACAACACGTTAACCAGTGATTAGCACTGTACACTTCAATATTAAAGTACCTATAGCATGATTTAACTTTCGTTTTTAAGAGTTTTCAATCAGGTGTTGGTTTCCCGTTTCTAATAATATCCAGTTTATCTTGAAACAAATATGTTGAAAATCCCCTTTTCAACAAATTGCACACCACACAAACGCAAATAATATTTTCCACAGTGCTAGGAACAGCTTCCAAATTTAATAAGTAATTCAAAATCTGCTTACACGCGCACTAATATTCAACGTTTTAAAAATCACTTGTCGCCGCACCACAGGTTTAGAAACATCAAAAAAGTTTTTACAAATATAGCACAAAAGCTGAGAATAATACTAGGAAGATTAATATTAAGTATAATATTCAAATCGATATTAAAATCTATAAAATAAAACGTATTACGATGCTATACAGCTCAGATATCAAGATTATGAAGTGGGGATTGGACGCATTTCAATAAGTTACCTATACCTACATCAGAGAGTTGTCTCAGCTTACATATATCGAAGTCGCGCGAGTTCGTGTTGGCTCAATTAATCGAGTGCGTCATCGTTACGGTTTTATCATGCAACATTATCTCAGCTGCTGAAAAGCAGGGCCGTGTCTATTGAAATTGGGTAAAAGTAAATTTTAATGATTAATATATGTGATAAATAATAATTAGGTTCTAATTATGTGTTTTTTTTTAAATAATCCCAGGGGAAGCTCTACTTCCCTTGCTTCCATGGACCGACCGCCACTGATGTAACACATCACATTAAACCATAGAGGGCGCCACAGGAGCTGTATCTGATGATGAATATTTTTCATATTTTTTTTTGACGGTACTTCTGACTAGAAAATCTTATGACGGCGTCATTTCCACGTAAAAAAGGTAGAACATGATAACTCCAACCATTTTCGAGAAAACTGCCATTAAAGATTTCAATAATTTTTTTGAAAGGCAAATTCAAATTTAATGAAACAAATTGTACTTATAGAAAAGAGTACAAAACGTAAGTAAAAACAAAAGCGTAACAACAGCTTAAACTCCCTCTCACTTTCTTATGAACTAATTGCTGCAACTTAGAATAAATGTTCGATATGGTTTCCACCTACTTCTATACCTTTTCTAAATCTTTTGATAAAAAAATTTCCTTACATTGAAAAATACATTTTGCTGGCCTCTAATAAAGTTGGCTGGGTTTTGTATTTGGTCCCGCAGTCCTTCTCTTGAATTGATAGTAAGGGCGTTATATGTCCCCACACATAAAAATCCAAAGGATTATAATCAGGAGTCCCTGGTGGCCAAGCAAAATCACTTCCTCGTCTGATCCATCTGTGAAGGAAAGTCACATCATGGTGATTTCTGACTGCAAAGGAGAAATGAGGGGGAGCTCCATCTTGCATAAACCACATTGTGCCCCTTATGTCTAGCATGAAATCATCTAATATATCAGCAAGAGAATTTCGAGGAAAAAACAGATGACCGCCCATTTAAATTTGGAGGAAGGACGAATGGTTCCAATAACTGATCGAAAAATATCACTACACCAAACAATCTAAAATTCGTGCTGAAAATGCCTTTCTTTACTGGCATGAGGATTTTCTATTCCCCAGTAATGGCTATTTCTCCAGTTAAAAACGCCTCGAAATTGGCAAAATAATTTTGCCAATTTATTCTCAATAAACAACAGAGATCGAAATTTTGTTAAGAACATTTTATTTACCGATGAAGCAACTTTACTTGTCGAGGTGTTTGTAACTGGAGAAATAGCTATTACTGGGAAATAGAAAATCCTCATGCCAGTAAAGTGGAAGATCCCTTGGAAGTAAATTTTGTACAGGAGTGATATGGGTAGAAGCGTTCTTTGCGTAATACTCTTAGAACAGATTGTTTACTCACTCCTGTTGCTGCTGATAAACAACTTGAGCTGACTTGAGGATATTCATCCACACGAACTAAAATTTCTAGTTTTTGATCTGGAGTAATTCGTTTCGGTCGTCCTACATCATTTTTATAGCGAAATAAATCCATTTCTCCTGAACAACGGAACAGATGTTTGAAAATCTTATGATTTTGCTGCCTTCTATTTGGATATTGCACTGAGTATCTCATAGCAGCAGTACGCCCGCAAATTATTTCGTGCATAAACACATATCATATCCCTCGTTTCTTCATTTGAAAAATTATGTCGAGACATTTTAAATAAAGAAGTTAAAGAACTTGATAAATTAACATGAGGAACACAAGAACAAAATAAAATGACGCACATGACAGAACTAAGACGTAACCAAAGCACACTTTTCAATAAATACAATTTGTTTTATTACATTTGAATTTGTCTTTCAAAAAATTATTGAAATCTTTAACGCCAGTTTCCTCGAAAACGATTGGAGTTATCAAGTTCTACCAAGTGCACCTTTTTTACGTGGAACTGATGACCACATCAGATTTTCTAGTCAAAAGTACTACGTTTCGTCAAAAAAAAAATGAAATCAGATACAGCTCCCTGCGGGCTCTCTATGGTCTAACGTGATGTGATACATAAATTATTGTTTCTTAGATTAAAAAATGTTCCTTTACCAAATTTGGTGAAGATGAGTCAAGAGGTTATTGAGAAACGAAAAAAACATTAATCGAAAGTAAATTCAATGTTTAATCTATTTTGCACTATTTTTTGCCAATTTTAGGTGGACCTATCCTAAAAATGTCCTAATTTTATATAACTTTTTATTATAGTCCTCTGAAGTTAATGCTTTCTCCTATACTTTCTTTCTATCTATTTTTCCACACTACCACAGCTATTGGTGGTATAAACAAACACCGCATCATTCTTGGGAAAATAGCGAAAGTGGATTGTCCTATCCACATTTTTCCATGACCGACAATTATACACACAATTCGTATTACGCACTGTTTTCTTCAGCATATTGTGGCATAAATGTTGATGAAATAAAAAAGTAAAATAGTAAAACTCCAACAAACTATAAAAATGTTTTCAAACGAATGTTAGGTTAGGTTAGGTTTGTTGTGAGTGAGTCTCAGTAGACCCTCCACTGCGGCCATCAGCAGGCCTATTGTGGCTCACGACTAATTATATTTCACCCAATAAGTTCAGTCTCTTAATGAAACTGATAACTTTATTGGGTGAGAATGTGTCCAGATCCTCTGGCAGCAGTTGCTCTTTGCCAAATATTGAGAATCGGATCCTCTCCACAGCGGGACAGGTGCATAAGATGTGGTCTGCCCTCTCATCATCCTCCAGGCATGGACGGCACTCGGCGTTTTCTGCTAGGCCCGGTATATAGGCCTGTTAGAGTTTTCAGGTTTACCCTGTTCAACTCTAAAAGTTTCTTAGCTCTTGATTTCAAAGGGTATTTTATAAACTCCTTCGAATGAATTAATCCTGGTAACTCTTGCCAATACTGGAGAGTTTGCCTTTCAGCCCAGGTTGAGATAGCCATCTTGGCAGTACTTGAGGATATGCCAAATATTGGTTCTGGTCCGATGAATCGTGATCCCGCTCCTTCTCTGGCTAAGGAGTCCACTATTTCGTTACCTTCCATACCAGAGTGGCCGGGTATCCAGACCAGAGTCACTTTGTTGTTTTTGCTCAAATGATTTAGAGCTTTCTGACAATTCCATACCGTTTTGGAGTTACACCGGTAGGAGCCAAGAACTTTTATAGCTACTTGGCTATCTGAGAAAATTTGTATTGATTTGCGTGTAAGATGCATATATTCCAGCCTTCGTACACACAATTCAATGGCATGAACCTCAGCCTGAAAAACAGTTGCATGAGTACCTAGGCTTGAGAATATCCACACCCTTGGTCTGTAGCTATGTACTCCGGCTCCTGTTCCCTCGGGAGTTTTGGAGCCGTCTGTAAACCAACAACTATCTGCCTTCAGTAGGTCGGCTTTATTCCGATCCCACTCATCTCTTTCTGGAGAAAGGATGTTGAAGGTCAGCTCGTAGTTGGTCATTGTAGGCATAGTATCCGAGGGCATTCCCAGAATGCTGTGATTCTCTATGTCATCCAGCTACCTGTTCCGCTCCATGATACTAGTCTGTGGCATATTAATGGCCGCTTGTTGCAGTCTGTAGGTTGTCCACCTGGCCTCTCTCTCCAGATATATATAAAGAGGGGGTAAATCCAGGAGGATTTCCATTGCATCAAACGAATGTAAACAAAGAGCTTAATCGTTTCGTCAAAGTGCGATTTTTAACCATCTGCCCTACTATTGTACTAATTTTAAAGCCAGCTGTAACATTTGGCATCCATGTCTACCGTAGATCCTTAGAAAGAGAGGAAGCGATTGCTTGGATGCTTATAGCCAGCTATAAAATTAGTACCCCAGGGGGCGACATAAAGGCTTAAATACACAATATCTTATCGACTTCTAGACTGCTATGGCCATTTTCTGCATTACGTTTTATTTTTTGGCCCAATCATGAGTGAGGGACAAATATTGATCATCCTGTATCTTCTTGCAGCTGTGCTGTTATTTACCATCAGTGCCATGGAACTAATATAGCAGTTAATCTGTTAAAGATAATGGAATATGAAATACCACCAATTATAAAAAAAAATACATAATTTTTTTCAGATTGTTCAGCAGTGGTGGTCTTACCACAACTCATTTTACCGGGCATTTCTCCACACATGACAAAGTTGTGGAATTCATTGCTAAAGCTGGCCGAGGTGGCTGGAGTACAGCCACGGTCTTGCGCTGGCGTCACACGTGCCGATTTAGAAGTGATTTACGCTGCAGTCTTATTTGAAAGGTTAATGCGTGAGGTTGTACCTATAAATTATACATAATGTCAAACGCGCCAAACGGTCGTTACGCGGACACAGTGAATAAATTTATCAGTGAATTTCCGGATTTATTCTATGACGGATGCAAAATAATTTGTAAAGTTGACAATCAAGACTTAATGTGCTGGCACAAAACAGATTGTCGTCGTCATATCAATACCGTGCAACATCAAAATAAAAAAAAGGCATGCCTTTGACAACTCAGTTTATGTTTGATTTATTGTTAATGTTAGTAGCCTGTAATATTCCGCTACACATACTGGATAAACAACCATTTCGGGAGTTTTGGAATAAATACAATCCCCAGGTGAACTTGCCAAGTCATACATCCTTACATAGATATATTCCAGCTGTTCGTGAAGACATTGTAAATAGGATTAAATGTGGATTAAAAAATACACGGCTCTGGTTATGTATTGACGAGACGACAGATTGTAAAAAAAATTCTATTTTAAATATTATAGTACGTATACTGGACCCTCTTAAACCAACATTTCCACTTTTACTAACTAGTAAAAGACTAACTGCGTGTACTGGCGAAATAATTACGCGTGTGGTGTTGGAGACATTCGAAAAATTTGAACTTTCAACAAGTCAAGTATTGATGTTTGTGACTGATGGTGCCGCGACAATGCGCGTGGTAGGCCGTTCTCTTCAAAGAGACAATTGTAGGTTTTTACATGTTACGTGTAAAGTGCATGCGTTACATCTTGTGGCAGAAACGATGCGAAAATGTTTTCCAGAGGTAGATGCATTAATAGCAAATACAGAAAAAGTATTTCTCAAATCTCCTAAACGGCTTCAAGCATTTCACAGACAGTGTCCTGGGTATCCCTGAACCACCAGAGCCGATTCTTACACGTTGGGGAACGCGGTTGAAAGCGGCTTTTTATTATGCTGAATATTTTCAACAAATAAAAGCTGTAATACTACAGTTCAACCCTAACGAGGCTGCAGTTATTAGGGAAAGCCAGACAAGCTTTCAAGACGTTTCCCTTGAAACAGATTTAAAAACTATTAATAACAATTATAGAGGACTACACGACGCAATAGATAAATTGCAAAATAATTCGTTGTCGTTAGTGGAATCGCTGCAAATAGTGGACGACGTAAATACACAGCTACAGGCTATAAATGACGCAAAAAATAATCGCGGTAGTGAAAAATTCGAGAGTGTATTACAGAAAGATCCTGATTTTAGCAAATTAAGACAAATTTGTGATGGTGCATCTACAACTTGGTTAAGTGAGTTCACAGATTGTTTTACTTATGCCTGTATTACATCCGTAGATGTCGAACGGTCATTTTCAAAATACAAACATATTTTTTCACCAAAGCGAACATCGCTGACGGAGACAGCTGTAGAAACATACCTGATGCTATTATACTATAGATCTTCCCCACTTTGTGATGACGACAACCAAACTATTTCATAAATCTGCTTAAAAGGGTGAGTTTTATACAAATTTTATAAAATGTAACATTATTGTTAAAATTTATTTCCATTTATTGTACTTATTCAAGTATTATGATATGATGTAAACATATGAGTCATATGACGACTCTGTCGGCCAGGTGACCTCGGCCAGCTTTATTCATTGCCCAATGTTGATTTCTTTATGTCTATACTTCGGATGTCTCCATGATCAATATTAACTTCTACATCAGCCTGCACTGTAATGGGCTTGCCTTTCATAGTGCTATTTGAAAATAACAATAAATAAATAAATGAAACACATTTTTTATTTAGTACAAAATTTATTTTTGCTATAAATTTATAAAAGTAAACCGAAAAAAATATATTTTGCTACTTACTAATAATACTTTTATACAAGAAAAGTGTGTCAATTTATCAAATTGCACAAAAAAGTGAACCTGATACGTTACCATTAAGGTTAAAAACAAAAACATCCACTTGTATTCAAATACAAATAAACATATATTCTCTCAGCTTAATATAAAGACTATATACATAAAAACTTACGTATTATTTAAATCATCACATCACATACAAAAAACATAAATACAAACTTTGGTAGGTACATAAAAATACATGAGAGCTGAATTAATTTAATTCAGCAACTTGTATATCACAGAGATAAAACCCTAAATAAAAAACTTTGAAAATATCACCGACTATATACTATTTACATCCGTTTTTTATTTGGGGGTTTGGCTGTGTTTTGCTGCTACAAAGAAATGGGATTCCACCTATGAACTAGAATATTTAAGCTTTGACCAGCCTAAAGTCCGAACAACCAACTGGCATGTTCTGCCTGCCTGTATTGCACAGACTAAAACCTAGACAATGGATAAGGCGATTTTACAAGTTCAGTGTAATTTGTCCCCGTCAACTTTTGATACGGCTGACTGACAATCAAAAAGCGAGTCACGAGACATTTCCTGTAATTCATTGCACTTTTTGCCTAACATCTACAAGTTTAATATCTCTAACCTGTAAATTGTGTTCGCTTTTTGCTGCGAACTTAATAAGCGCTTGCGTGGATATTTGAAGTGAATGCCTACAGTCTAACTTAGTCAGTTTTTCACACTTCGACAAATGCTCCAGACTGTTTTCCGTTACTAGTTTCGAGTGGCTTAAGTCTAAACTCATTAAATTCGTGACTGTATTCGCAGGTTTCGTGCTTAGCTGGGCGATACCAGCGTCCGATATCCTCGGACACAAACTCAAACTTAAATGCTGCAAACTGGGTAAATGTTGAGTTACATAACGCATAGCGATATCAGTTACATCAGTCCCTGCTAGCCTTAAGGTTTTTAAATTACGGAATCGAATCTTTTCAGCCGCAAGACCGCTACGAGAATCGTTGTTGGGTCCTAAGATTTCCCTCAAAGCAGAGTCATTGAAGTCCGAGATGAAACTTAAATCTAATAGTTGCAACACAGCAGAATGATTAGTACGTAATGAAATTGATGTTTTGACATTAACACTCACTAGTGACAGTTCTTTGAGTTGGTTCAACCTCTGGATGAGCCAAGGCAGTTGGAATTTGTTAATATGACACCAGTCTAGGTTTAAACATTCAGGCTGCCGCCGAACGATGCCTTTTAATATGTCTGACGATATGTGTTTGCGGTTGAATACCATTTTTTTCCACAACGAAGGATCAATTGAATAAGTGGCCCACGTTTTGCAAACCAAAGCGCATACTAATAAGTCTTTAGGAGATAAATATTTAAAAACATGTAATATACAACGTTTATCTAGGGCTAGGTTATTAGTGGGGAGAGCATTAAGCATCATGAGTGGCGCTGGCCGTACAACTACCATGGGTTTCTTCAAAACCTTGGTGGAATTACTCGCTATTTGATGTGCCAACTGCATTCTAAATGCCGTTTTCCTAGGCAGGTCACTGACAGGTACAGTTTTAGTTTCCACTTCTGCACATTCACTAGACCTCCTCTTTTTAATCGGCAACAACTCCTTGTCTTTGTGTTCATTCTCACTACCAGAATCTGACATTTGCTCCTGATGATGCTTATTCTCGAAAGCACTGGATGCGTCGGAACTAATCGACATTCTGCGCATGTCTGAGGATTTCTGCCTGGCGCGAAAGTGGCGTGGCCTGTAGTCGGTGTTTTTGCCTAGCTTGCAACACATAGGGCACTCCCAAGAGTTTGGCATGTCCTCGTTGATGTAACCGGTAAATTCTGGACACAGTCGCTGAACACAAATGGGATGGGCGATTTCGTAACAGACCTGAATAAAGTAAAACATAAATATATACTTTCTCTATTCCATACAATTTTGTGAGGTTACATTTCTTTCAATAACTGGTGATCATAACTTCACATTTTAAAATTTACAACGATAAAACATAATTGGACAGATTTTTGTGTAAAACTGACTTAATTTTCGTCAAAATTTAAATAAAATTGACAATATTGAGCTATAGGGTTAACTTAAAAAAATTTGATATGCGGATGTGGATGGATAGAAACGATTCGAAATGTCGTTATGGATTAACGTTCAATCAACGGTATATTTTAAAACATATCTCTGGTATCAGTAAACGTTTTTAATGAAAAGAGAGGGTCAGATGTCAGTTTTCCAAGTAAGAATATTACAAAAAATTTCCCATTTTTACAATACTTACTAATGAAAAATGGCTTACCGAACACTCCATCAAATTACTAGCACTTTCACAACGTTGTGGTCCTTTCTGTAAAGGTGTAACAGGAGTTTGCATCCAACCGTCCAGTCCACAATGGGCGCAAGCTGCTGTGACAGGTAGCATGGGTTGCAGACACTGTCGCATGTTACAGGTTTGCTTGGCCCGTCCTGGGCCTCCGAATTTCACCATGTCCAAACAAAAAACTGCACTCCCCACAATCGCTTCTTTGACAGGCCTCACATTTTTTTACATCTAAAACAATAATCAATGATTTGTACTTTCTATTGTTTCTAAAACTCCCGATGAACTATTTAAAATTTTCTTAGCACAAATTGGCGCCCAAGGTGGGGCTCGGCTATATAACGTGATTATTGGAAAATATTTTTACAAAATTTGTAGTAACTTACATTTGCGCTAATATTAAAGTGATTAACTAATCAATAATTAAATAAAGAATATAAGACTTTTATGACTTCTGCCGTACAATTGAGGAAACAAATGATTTTTTTTTTCAATGGGAATAGTCATCATGATAATTTTTGATGTGGACTTAGTTACCTCTGCTATAAAAAGAATCATGGGCCTCGTGCAAGGCATGCATAAGATGTTAATAATTTTTTTTTCTTAAGAATTAATTGATTAATAAAACCAACCTAGTTCTTCTTCTCCGAGGTCCTCCTTTATCACCTGGTCCTTGTGGAGACGTTTTAGGTCCTTTAAACAATCCCTGTTTTGGAGCCTTGCCTAAATTGTTCCCTTTATTATATGGTCCTCGGGGGCTTATTATTTTTGTTCTATTTTCCTGATCCTCCGGAACTTAAAAAGAAAAAAAATTCGAATATTTCATTTATTACTTTACATTCTTAATTCTAACCTGTCAAAACAGGTCGTCCTGTAATAGCCAGTTCCCTGCTGTCTTGTCTATGTAGACCAATAAGCGTTCTAACATCCTGTATGAGTGAAACAGGATCTTTTAGGAGATCAGGCACGTTTTTCTTGTTAGGAGGTAAAAGGTGAAGGTACATGACAATTTCCTGGTCGAAATAGAAATATATTATTATTACTTTGTGTTACCAACTTTTAAATATGATTAATATAATACTAAATTAAAAGTACACACATCATATACAAAGTGTTTCAGATTTAAGGTGATATTGGGTAATGCAAGATAGAACACACTTAGCTGGTTCAAAATATCCCCAAATGTACCCTTGAATATTAACCTTTTTTGAGATACAGGGAGTTTTATGGTTTTTGACTAAAATTGTAGTCGGCCATATTTATGAAACGGCTTCAAATATTTGGATGAAATTTGGTACAAACATTATACTCTTCTAGTCCAATCAAAAGCATAATTTACTTTGGAAAATTTCCAGGACCAGACTCAATTTTTATAATGTTGCTCTAAGTGCCGATAACATCACCCTGTGTACCACTTTTTTTTTTTGGAAAATATTTGTAAACGTTTAAAAAGTCAATGGATCAGTGTATTAAATATTGACCTAGTATTTGATGGCACGTTTATAGTTATTCTCCAATAAATTGACAAAATTTTAAATTCTACAATTAATGCTAAAATCACTATTTTATTAATTTTACTGAAATACCCTGCACTAATTAAGCATCTTGATTTTTTTTGACAAGAAATACACATTTATTGAATTAATTATTCATGCAGGGCCGGACTCGCTTAAAATTCCACGATTAAGACATTTTATCTTATTACCTACCTTAAGTCCATGTAATTCCGCTTGCGTAAGGTGAATGTGCGGCCTATCCGGCGGTATGGGTGAGTCATGTCCCGTAGTGAGATGGGAATTCCCCAACAAACAGTGAACATACCGCTCCAAGACATACCATAGCATTTCGGTAAAAAATGGATACCGAAATTTTTTGAGGTACCTGAAAATAAACAACATTTTCAACATCTCGGTTCTAATTTCAATAAAATAATTTATATGTCAGAAAAATATGTTAACAAAAATAACTACCTACTTTTTTTGTCACTTACTTTAGTGGTGTCTTCGACTTGCGCGATTTTCAATTGCTTATCAATTCCATATGAATGGAGGAAATTTCCTCCAAACACCAGTGAGTCTACTGGTGTGTAAACGGCATGAATCCATCCAGTGGGTATGAAAAATGTATTGCCTTCGTGTAACACTATCCTTGCGCATTTTTCCACAGTGTCGCCAAAAAATATGTCCGACTGTTTGCCTGACAGGACCCAACGTTCGTAAAGGTCCAAGTTATGTTCGGTTGGCGGTATTAGCCAAAAAACTTTACAACCTGCAAATGACAATTCCCTTTTATGTATAACTAGCTGAAATTAACCGGTATTGCTCGTGTTTAAGGGTTTAGGAGTTCCATTTTTAACTTTTACTCCCTTACAGTTGATTTCTACATCCCTAGCCAAATGTCAACGTTGGTGTTGGAAGGGTTTGGGAGAAACAATTAACCAATTCACCTACTTGAAAGACAGCTTTAGTATAAATTTCTTAGTACGTGGTTTTGGCACCTTTTGGCATCCCTTTAATATTTTAAGGATTTGGCGTTGATGAGTCAGTGACATCACTTAACTTTATGTACAGGGCCACGGTGGGTGTAGTATTAAAAGTGTATGGAAAACGGATCAACCGATTGCTTTGAAATTTTGGTTACCAAGATAATCGAAGTATGATCTCTCCAACTAAAATATTTTCGAAATTGCGGTATTGCCACTTATACGTAAAACTGGCAACATCTTCGTTATTTTAAATGGAATACCCTGTATATTTTTGCATTTTTTTGGATTGTCGTCTCTTTCTGAGTAACTTTTGTTAATTTTTCGCTATACCTATCTCAAGCCGTTTTCGAGATAATTCTTTTCTGAATTTATTGCCAAAAATTTGACTTTCAGTAAATCGTGATTTCTCCTACCTACGCAGCAATTAAAAGATAATTTTTTAGTTGCGGCTAGGCAAGGCCTGGGAGCATCTCCTCCATTAATCAAATGTTTCGAATATCATACAGGGTGAGTTAGAGTACGCTTTCTATAAGTGACTTAGAAAAATGCACGAAAGTCAATTTTTTTAAATGGAATGCCCTGTATATTATTACTGATTCGGAAAGGCGATACATTTACCTATTTAAAAAGGTAATATACTCTATACCTAATGCGCACCGTTTTCGATTTATGGGCAGTTTTCTGTAACCTTACCAAGAATATTAGTCTTTTGGTATATCATAACGGGTGGGCCATGAAATTTTTGTTTTGTCATTTTGTAATGACAACAGATGTTATTTTTCTAAATAAATTTGACGTTAGTGATATTTGCACCTAATTTGAATAGCTGTAGCACAAATATGGCAGAAAATAATTATACAAACACAGTTTTAACGTATTTGTTTATTATCCATGGACAGTGCAATAAGATTATCAGCAGAACTTGTAGAAGATTTAATGAGAAATATCCGATTTTGCCGCAGATGAACAACAGAAAGTTTTTTACGAATTCAGAGTAATTTTATAAATTTTGGTTCGTCATTAAGAGAAGCAAGAAATTTACCTAAACCTGTGACATCTGACGAGGTAAATGAAATCAATGTGCTAGCATATTTTCATGCAAATCCCCAGTATTCCATACGTTGTGCTGAATGGGATTTAAGATTGCCATATTCATCCATTCAAGAATACTAGCAAACCATAAAATGCATAATTACAAATTTACAAGAGTCCAATTTTTCATGCCTCAGGGTTATCTACAGAGAATAGAATTTTGTGAAATGTTACTTGTATGTATGCAAGAGGACCCCAATTTTTTAAAGAAAATTATATGGACTGATGAATCAAAATTTTCTAGGGAAGGGATTTGTAACACACGAAATCCTCACCATTGGGTCACAGACAACCCCCACGTTACTAGAGAGGCTGGTTTTCAAGTCAAATTTAGTTTTGTATGTTAATCGATGACAAAATAAAATATTACATATACGACGAAAAATTTAATTCCAGAAAATATTTAGATATAATTAGAACAATTGTGGAAGACTTCCTTGATAATATGTCAATTGAAAAATATATAACTTGTTGGTATTAACTCGACGGGGCTCCTGCACATTGTACACACGAAATGTATGCATGGAGTTGGACCGCCTTTTCGATGATCGTTGGATTAGACGTTTGGGACCGTGGAATTGGCCTCCGAGGTCCCCTGACCTTACCCCGTTAGATTTTTATCTTTGGGGTACTCTTAAAAATAGAGTTTATAAAACTCCAGTCCACAACAGGGAAGAATTAGAACGTCGAGTGATTCAAGAGATTGAAAACTTGGACCCCGTTGAAATAAGAGCTGCTACAACAAACGTCGTCCATCGTCGTATACAAAAGTGTCTGGAAGTTAACGGTCTACATTTCGAACAATTATAACAATATTTTTAAGATTTTTGTATTTATTACTGTTATTGGTATTATTTGTTATTGCTACTTAGACTTTGTTACTGTTATTGCTGCTTAGTTATTATTTTTTCCTAATACTGACACTGTTATTGTTCTCTTAATGATGAACCAAAATTTATAAAATTTCTCTGATATCGTAGAAACTTTCTGTTGTTCATCTGCGGCAAATTCGGATATTTCTCATTAAATCTTCTACAAGTTCTGCTGATAATCTTATTGCACTGTCCATGGATAATAAACAAATCCATTAAAACTGTGTTTGTATAATTATTTTCTGCCATATTTGTGCTACAGCTATTCAAATTAGGTGCAAATATCACTAACGTCAAATTTATTTAGAAAAATAACATCTGTTGTCATTACAAAATGACAAAACAAAAATTTCATGGCCCACCCGTCATGATATACCAAAAGACTAATATTCTTGGTAAGATTATCTTTTAATTGCTGCGTAGGTAGGAGAAAACACGATTTATTGAAAGTCAAATTTTTGGCAATAAATTCAGAAAAGAATTATTATCTCGAAAACGGCTTGAGATAGGTATAGCGAAAAATTAACAAAAGTTACTCAGAAAGAGACGACAATCCAAAAAATGCAAAAATATACAGGGTATTCCATTTAAAATAACGAAGATGTTGCCAGTTTTACGTATAAGTGGCAACACCGCAATTTCGAAAATATTTTAGTTGGAAAGATCATACTCTATTATCTTGGTAACCAAAATTTCAAAGCAATCGGTTGATCCGTTCTTCATATACTTTTAATACTCCACCCACCGTGGCTCACCCTGTATACAGGGTGAACCAAATTAAGTGGATGATGAGAACAGAAAAACAATTGAGCATCAATTTCTCGAGTTATTTCCAAACATGGATATTAATGTATGTTTTTGCACTAATCAATGTAAAATCAATTTCAGAACAAAAATAATTCTATAACTTTTTTTTGATAAAACTGGAAATAACCGAGTTATTTAAAAACTGCTTTAAACTTTATAATAATCAAGTGGCCATGAAACAAAAAACATTCCTTGTTTTCAATTATTCTAATGTATTAAAATAATAATTGTGTTTGTTAGTTACTGTTAATTTCAGTTTTATCCTAACGAAAATGCCTCTTTAGCGTATTGAAAAATGTGATATGCTAGAAACATATCTGATTTGTTAAAAAAATTGTCAAAGAGCGCGTGAAATACCAAATCGACGTAATTTTTCAAAGCTCTATCGAGGTTATAGAAGTAGAAAAACTCGGTTGGTACACAACACAGAATGTCATTTCATTTATAAGGTTATTACAGCTACAAACTGTTCTTTTGCATAATGCTGAATAAACAACGGTTTTTTCTGATCCCTTGGAATTATCTCTTGTGATGCAACCAGTGTAAGCCACGTCCAATGGAGATTATCACGCCAAAGATTTTTTCGTGCAGCTTGTAACTAGGGAGAGGATTCAGTGAAGTTTTGGTTTGGTAAGGAGGTGAGTACTTATTTAATTGGTTTTATTTAAGTAAGTAACTAACAAATGTATAGAGCTTTATCATTTGTTTTCTAGGTAACGTTTACGAAGACCAGGATAAACTTTCAATAGGTGAAAATTTTTGTTATCGATTAAAATTTGATTCCATTCCATTTTAAGCCTACCTACAGAGGATATGCCAATAAGTAACTTTGTTAAAACTTAACGGTTTTCGTGACAATATGAGTATCATACTTTTTCTCTTTTGAAGTTTTTGGCATGGCGGCCGGATGCGGGGGGGGGGACTTTTTTTTGATCGAATGGTTACCAATAGCGCAAAATGTTTGATTTGGTGTTCAGTACTGTACTGTAATGGCAGACATTTCTATTGGTGGTTTTTGAGCAATTTGCCATCAAAGTGGCGAAAAATTGATCAAAATTTGAAATGTTGATAAAAAATAGTTGAAATTTAGAAAAAACGTCTACCCAGCCAGCTCATGGTTCACAAGGCACTAAAAAACCCTAACCTTGACGCAAACATTTTTGACAAATTTAACTCTCCCAAAAAAAAGGTAAAAAAAAATTCAGTTTTTCGTGTCTGTTCTTTTTTTCTCATAAATATTGAAAAAATGTCCTTTGGATCTGTTATTACAGTAGAAACGAAAAATTTGAGCTTTGGTTCATCTTGATCCGTTCATAATTAATAAAGTTATTAACAAAAAACCAACTTTTTTTCAACCGTGCTTTGCTCCAAATATTGCTATAATAGGACTGTCATTTTTCGGTTTCTAAAAATCATTAAGGGATGGAGCAATGATATGCAAGTTTCATTTTCTTTTTACATCAATGATTTCTCAGTGTTTTTGATTTTTCAAATCAACCCTTTCGATGGGGCAAAAGTGCGCCCGACTTCGATATGTCGAGTTCTATGATAGCTAGGAACTTGATTTAAAAACATAAATAAACTAAAGAAGTCTATAAACGGAAATTATTTTCGAATATACAGGGTAAGCCAGGGGTCTACGTACAAAAAATGTTCGTTTTTCAATTCTAAATCACATCGTCCAAAAATATGCTGGGTGTTCCATTAGAAAAAATTGAGAAAATTCAGATTAAATAGTTGTAAATTTAAAAAATTATTTTTGGCCACCCTGTATAATTTTAGGCTGTGAAAATGGCTGAGTGTCATCACACAGATGTCTCATAACTGGTATAAGTTTATCCAATATGAATTGAAACACTTCAGTCTAAAGTGTTTATACCAGGAGGGCGCATTTCCACTCTCATCGTCAAAGAAATAGAGCACAAATCGTGCTTGTATTATTTATTGAACGATACCTCTACATTACATTCGATATGAGAATGTGGCAATGCACTGGACCAGATGTGAAACTCGGGCAGTCGTGTCCGACCTTTGACGAATTAAGTCGTGATTTGAATAGACTACTGGACTAGTTGTTTATATTGACCGTACAGTGCAGTTCATGTAATAATTTTGGATAAATAGAATTATTTTCTATGAGGTATTTATAGCATTTTAGTGATATTATTAAGTGGTTTTAGTAATATTTCAATATTTGCATTAATTATTATTATTAACATAGCTCTTTAGAGGCCCTTTGAAACGCATGAAAATGAATTATTTGAAGAAAATAATGAACCGGTGGCGCCGCTAATTGAAACTAGTTCGGAGTTTAATAAGAACAAGGATTTACATGTTCAGCGTCTTATTTTAAATATTTATGAATGTTTAATGAGAGAAAATATTGAAACGACAGATAGGGACATTATAAATAGAATTCATGAATTAACTAAACTTTCGACTTCTACGATTTATCGCGTTATTAAGGAAGGGGATATTATAGATCACTCTACAAAGCGGAAAGGAAAAAAACGAAAATTTTGTAGAATTGACGATACCTCGAAAGACGTTATTCGGTGAACGGTTTATACTTTCTATGAGGAAAATAAAGTACCAACTTTAGAAATGATTCGTGATAAATGCGTGATTATCCGGATTATAATTATAAATCTTTAGAAACGCTACGAGGTATTTTATTAGATTGCGGCTTTAAACACAAAAAAATAGATAATCGAATGGTTATAATGGAATCGCGACGTATCGTTGAACTTCGACGAGAATACTTATATAAAATGAAAGAATACCGTGAATCAAATAAGCATATAGTATATCTCGATGAGACCTGGTTTGACACAGACGATGTTGTTCAGTACGGTTGGGTAGATGACTCCAAAAATTGTAGTTTGAATACACCTTGCTCGAGAGGAAAGCGCGTTATAATTCTTCATGCTGGAAGCAAGTACGGTTTTGTACCTAACACATTGCTCTTGTTGGCCAAAAACATAACACAATCCTCTGCTGATTATCATGAAGACATGACTGCGGATTTGTTTGAAAAATGGTTCGCTGAACAGCTTCTACCTAACATTTCACCAAATTCGGTCATTGTTATGGACAATGCTTCGTATCACTCGCGTTTATTACATAAAATACCTAATAATAGTACCAAAAAGGAGGACATTTTAAAATTTATGATGAATAAAAACATGGACATCCCTGAAAAGGTTCCGATAAAGAATTATTAAAACGTATAAAGGAGCATAATTTTAAAAACGAATATGTAGTTGATGATCTTTGCAAGAGACACGGTCATACGCTCGCGCGGTTGCCACCGTATTATTGCGTATTTAATCCGATCGAGATGGTTTGGGGCACTATAAAGAAACATTTACGCAAATGCAATCAGTCACCAACTTTAAGCGCAGTAGTACTTGATAATATACGACAAGTAGTAAATGAAGTGAGCAATAGCGACATATGGGGGAAAATGCGAAAGTCATGTTATACAAAAATAAAACGAGTATCCTATTTTGCCACCCGTAGCACCAATTATTATTCAAACCGGTGACGATTCTAATGCAGAATATTCTTCTGATAATTCAATTGCCACTTAGTATTTTTGTTTAAATGTTTTTTTACGTTTAATCGAAGCAACTTAGCTTGAACGGTTCAAGAAATTTATAATTGATTTTATTTGAGTTTTTAACAAATTTTAAATATTTATTTCTTGTTTTTTGTGATTATAGGTATTGTACATACATATAAACTCATATAAAATAGTAAAAAATATTCGATTTATTTTAAAGAATTAAAAGATAATTCTAAACCTTTTTGGTCGACGCTCATGGATATGACTAAATTCCCGTTGTTGGCGTTTTTATGCTGTTCCAATTCAAATTGGAAACACTATACTAACATATTTCTTCTTAAAATCGATAATTGCGACTGTAGTGATTTTTTTTAATATACATGTGTAAATGGCATAATTTCAACAAAAAAAATCATTACATCCAAGTGGTTGGGAGATAGTCAATAATAATACAGGAGTGGAAGGAGGCCACAAAGAGGTTTCAAAAAAATGTTCTGATATACATGTCATCCCATTTAAAAAAATGTTAGTTGACCCTGTAGAATCGTCTTGGCTCACCCTGTATATTCGAATATAATTTCCGGTTATAGACTTTTTTTGTCTAGTTTATTTATGTTTTTAAATCAAGTTTCTAGCTATCATAGAACTCTACATATCGAAGTCGGACGCACTATTGCCCCATTGAAAGGGCTGATTTTAAAAATCAAAAGCACTGAGAAATCATCGAAATAAAAAGAAAATGAAACTTGAATATCATTGTTCCACCCCTTAATGATTTTTGGAAACCAAAAAAATGACAGTCCTATTACAGCAATATTTGGAGCAAAGCACGGTTGAGAAAAAGTTGATTTTTTGTTAATAACTTTATTAATTAGGAACGGATCAAGATGAACCAAAGCCAAAATTTTTTTGTATTTTCTACTGTAATAACATATCCAAAGGACGTTTTTTTAAAATTTATAAGAAAAAGTATTGACACGAAAAACTGAAAAAAAAAAAAAATTAACCTTTTAAGGCGTGGTTGGGGGGCGGGGTAAATTTGGCAAAAATATCTGCCAGCCAAGGTTAGGGTTTTTTAGTGCCTTGTGAACCATAAGCTGGCTGGGCAGATATTTTTTTAATTTGAACTATTTTTTTATCAACATTTCAAATTTTGATAAATTTTTCGCCACTTGGTGGCAAATTGCTCAAAAACTATCTATGCGGACAAATATCGGTAACCATTCGATAAAAAAAAATGTTTCCCCCCACCGTATCCGGCCGCCTTAACAAAAATTTCAAAAGAGAAAAAGTATGGTACTCATACTTTGATTACCGACTGACTGGCAGACGATAACCTTTCATCGTCGAATTTGCAGGCTATTACTTAGACTAATCTATTTTTAACAAGACGAGGCACCTGTCCATAATTTAAATGGAGTCGGAAGAGTTTTGCGGAGACATTTTAGAAATAGGTGGAGGGCTACAAACGGCCCTGTTCAGTATCCCCCTCGGTTGCCGAACATAATATCTCTAGATTTTTATTTTTGGAGATATGTAAAAAATGAAGTTTGCAAAATTGTGTTAAAAATATAATAAAATCTATTGATGGTAGGACTGTCTTTAAGGCAACCCGTAGCGTTTTGGAAAGAGCCCAAAAATGTCTTAAGTAGGAGGTGATGTTTTTGAACATTTAATTTAATAGTTATTTACATCATTGTAATTTTAAAATGAAATTGTTCCATGGCTACTTGATTTTAAAGTTATTAAAATAACTTGGTTATTCTCAATTTTACCAAAAAAAAAATATATATTTATATATTGGGAAATTTTTGTTCAGAAATTGATTTATACACAGAGTTTTCTGTCCATTTTTTAGAAATAATTAGAGAACTGCATGCTCGATTATTTTTCCGTTTTCACCACCGTAATCAGCGGAAAAAATCGTAATATTTTGCTAATTTGATTGACTTTATAAGCAATGGTCCCAACTTAATTTGGTTCACCCTGTATTGAATAAATATATAACAGACTAGTTTTTATCGTTTCTGAAATCCTTGGCAACAAAGATGTAAAATGCATGTTTCACTTTGCTTTTTTATCGATATTAGTGGTCAAATTTAGGGATATCATTATTTTAAATCATGTAATAGGTCATGGTCGCGGCGCCTCCGCCAAAACATTAAATCTTGTTAATATTATGTGAACTGGATCTTAGCAAACAAATAAACGACATAAAAGTGTCATTATTTTGCGTTTGTAATGTATAATGATGTTATTTTGTTTCATAGATAACTAGAACCAAATTTTAGGACAATTTCTTTAGAAAGTTTGACTTGAAACAAAAATTGATACGATGATCAGACATTTTTTCAATTGAAGCTACGAGTGCAACACTTGTTAACTAATTTTTTGTCATACTGAGATAAATACATAAATTTTAAACTGCTGGAACTTTTTAAAAGATTTTTTTATTAACGCCTTTACAAATATGTGTACATTATGTAAGAAACTATCGCTATATACAGATACAGGGTGTCTCACCAGGAACTGCATCGATTGATATAGGGAAAAGTACGCACCAGAAAATTTTGAAAATTAATGGAGCTACTAACGGCAGTATGGCCAATCCAATCCTAAAATAATTACAAGCATCTAGCACTTTTGGTTATACCGGAAGTCGATACCAACTTGCTTATTTTAAACGGAAACCCTATATATTTTAGGGTTTTCCAAAAGAGCATAAAATTTTAAATAAAAACATGGATAACCTATGCTTAAACCCAGCCGTTTCAGAGATATTTGACATTTTAAAAAAATTTTGACAGGTGTAATGGTTTACAATAACCTTTATAACTTTCTTCGTGTAAAATATACTCATTTGCTTTTTGGCATGCAGAAAGACCATAAGGTGAGCTATACTCTATAGTTTAAAGAATTTCAATAATATTATACCAAGTGTTCCATTTTTGACGTTACATTTTGTAAACTTCAAACCGCGAAAACTTGCTTAAGTCAAATGGAATACACCCTGTATTTTTTTACATCAAGTTATGTGTAATTAAATTCCTTGTTTCTGATATAAGCATTGTGGGGGTTTAAGTACAACTTTTTGAAATATTTGCAATTTTCTTAGAAATTCAAGAATTTTTACTAATAATTTTATCAAATACTAGCTGACCCGACAGACGTTGTCCTGTACAAAATTTTCCTGAATCTGATCGCAGCGCCAACTATCGGGACACACAATTAAATAAACATTTTCCAGTGGACTGAATTGTGAATCTAAACCATTCTCGAATCCACTGGAACACACAAAAAAATTTAAATAAAAGAAATAGAGATTAGCCATGATTAGAAACAATCAGTAATGTTAGTCATTCTCTTATGTCAAAAAATGCCTCCGCGTTTAAATTACACCCACGACGACTTTTTGAATTTGTTTATTATTTATGGAGAATGTGATAAAGTAATATCAAGAACTTGTAATACATTTGTTACTCGATATCCACAAAAACGGAAACAGTCACCAAACACTGTAACGTGCCTATTAATTGTATTGAAGACACTTTGCATAAACTGAAATAGTTAAGATAAAATCAACTAAAAACATGATTCCATTTTAATTTAATAATTGTTCAAAATTCCGCCCTCGAACCTTCCCTTCTCTCTTCTAATTGAATCCTGTCATAAGTTTTGAAATGCATTTTTTTACTCTCTGCATACAATTTTCAATAGTTGTTAATGGGCTCTCATAAACTTTATTTTTAATAGTTCCCCAAATAAAATAATCTAAAATTGATAAATCGGGCGAGCGAGGAGGCCATAGAAAAGGTCCATTATTGGCGATCCATTGATCGTAAAAAGTTTCTTGTAAAAAAATTATTTATCAAATACGCGTTATGTGGGGGAGCACCGTTGTGCTGATAAAAAATGTTTCTATGTTCGGCGAGAGGTAAACTTCTAAATAGTTATTATTCAAATTTTGTAAAATATTTAAATATCTTTCACCTAAAAAAAAAAAAAAACAAAAACAAAAAAATTAACTATCCATATTAGCAGAACTGATGAAATTCTAATGCCACCACTCTATCGTTTCTTATGGCACAGTAAACATTAAACTGCCAACTTTCTTGAAAATTTCGCTCCCTGAACACATGAGGATTCGAGTCACTACAATAATGCGAATTGTGTCGATTAAAAAGTCCATTTTTGGTAAATTTAGCTTCATCTGACCATATAATATTTCCCAAATAAGAATCGTCGCGTACATACCTTATTAGAATAAATTCACAAAAATTTTCTCTTTCTAGGACATCTATTTCTTTTAATCGTTGAACCATTTGGAACGAAAACGGGTGAAATTTATGTTTAATTAAGATTCCTTGAACTGAATCCTTGCATAGTCCCGATTCCAGAGCAGCTTGTCTTAATGACATCATTGGAAATGCTAGAAATATCCCAGAATTGCTATTTCTACGTTTTCGTTATCAACAATAGGCTTCCGCTTTTGAATTCTTGCCTTGACAGAGCCATAGTTTTTAAAATTATCCAGTATGCGTTTTACAATGTTTGGTGATGGTTTCCGTTTTTGTGAATATCGAGTTGCAAATGTACTACAAGTTCTTGATATTTATCACATTCTCCATAAATAAAAAATAAATTCAAAAAGTCTTCGTGGGTGTAATTTAAACGCCGTGGCATTTTTTGACATAAGAGAATGATTGATATTACTGATTGTTTCTAGTCATGGCTAATTTGATAAAATTTTTTACAAAAAATTCTTAAATTTCTAAAAAATTCGCAAATATTTCAAAAAGTTGTAACCTAAACCCCCACAATGCTTATATCAGAAAAAAGGAATTTAATTACACATTACTTGATGTAAAAAAATACAGGGTGTTCCATTTGACTTAAGCAAGTTTTCGCGGTTTGAGGTTTACAAAATGTAACGTCAAAAATGGAACACTTGGTATATTATCATTGAATTTCTTTAAACTGTAGAACGTAGCTCGCCTTATGGTCTTTCTGCATACCAAAAAGCAAATGAGTATATTTTACACGAAGAAAGTTATAAAGGTTATTGTAAACCATTACAACTGTCAAAATTTTTTTTAAATGTCAAATATCTCTGAAAAGATTGGGTTTAGGCATAAGGTATCCAAGTTATTGACACAGAATTTTATGCCGTTTTGGAAAACCCCTAAAATATATAGAGTATTTTTAAAATAAGCAAGTTGGTATCGAATTCCGGTCTAACCGGATGCTTGTAATTATTTTAGTTGGATTAACCACGCTGCCATTAGCAACTCCCTAAATTTTCTAGTGCGTACTTTTCCCTATATCGATCGATGCAGTTCCTGGTGAGACACTCTGTATACGCTTCCGTGCTTCCAAAACAACAAAAAATGATTTACTCTTTCTTGTGGCTGAGATTCAGAAATTTGGCAAAAACTGAGTTAGCACCTTCTTGCATTAATAGCTTCAATTAGGAAAATGTGTTTATAATTAAAAGACTTCAAATGGTTATCACAAATGGGTGTTCATGGGAGTTGAGTGCATCGCATTACTTTGCTTGGGCGCCATGGGTGTAGAGTAAACAAACAGATACAAATTGAAAAAAATATGTATCCAAATACCGTTTACAATATTGATACGAGGGCTCGGGAATTTGATTAAATAAAAATTAAACTTACCTTTTAAAATATGGTACCAGACGGACGTTCCGCCGAAGTCCACGTGAAAATCCGTGTAACACCCTTTGACGGACATAAGGCAATATTTTTGAACTTTTGGGTATTTCATCTCCTCCAAAACGTTCGTCGCTTCCGTTTGACTTTCCTTCAAATGCCTCGGCCAAACACAGTCCACCCAATCTACTTGCCTGAATACATACATAAAGTTATTGTTTATACCGTTATACCGAATGTCAATGAAATTATGTGCACTGCACCAATATCATTTTATTTTGTACTATAAAACTTTATACTGCGATATATCTGCCAAATTCTTCAAAATGTATAACTTAAATGTACAAAATCAGACAAAAAAATTCACCTGTGGATCTTAGCATAACTAAACAAAAATATTATTATTATTATTATTTTAGTAAGTATTTCTACCCTGAAATTCCCTAATATTGTATTTAAGATATAAACAATTAATTAGTAGGTATACTGAAAATCTAAAAACAGTTTTTTTAGTCTATACAGGGTGTCCCATAATAAGTACCTGTCTTCAAAGGGGTGATAGAACTATAAAAATTGAGTTTTGTATATAAACATTTGCTTAAATCATAGCATGCAATTTAAGTACAAAAATTTTTTTATTTACAGTAATTTTATAATTAATATTTTAAGTTTGTGTCTAAGTTCAGAAAGTGATCAAGAATAAAAAAATACTTAAAATTAACAAATTAATTTGTTTTGATGTTTCAAAATGAAATCGAAAAAGTTAAAATATATCTCCTTCAACATTTCCCGAATTTCCCCTGCATTTGCCCAATATTAAATGAATATTCACAAAATAATTACGACATTTCAACAATACAACAATTTCAACAATATTTCACTATATTGTGCTAATAATATAAAAATATCTAATGTGGCCAGCACATAATTTTCTTATACCAGTATATATCATCCTAATCTAAAAAAATCATGCTATTTAATTCTTCACTAACTTCAATAAAATTTTTAACAGCGTACCTTCAAAGTTTCATTAAAATTTTTAAATGATTAAATATCAGCGTTATTCGATACTGTCAATAATAATTCATGTCATATATTTTAATAATTTTTTGTTGTTGACATTGACATTTTTGTAACTAAATTAGACATTTCAAATGTCAAACCGCCAAATTTATCCTAACTCCATTGTATGAGATCAGATGTGTAAAAAATTTCAGTTAACATCAACTTTATTTTAGTATTTAGAAAATATATTTTATTGGCTTGTTATAGTAGACATGATTTATAATCTTTCATCAAGAACATATTTTTTTGTAAAGACAAATACAAAAAGGTTTGGGTCCCGTGGAGTCCCTTTCAGCTGGCCAATTTTGTTCATCACCGAATTTATCATTGTCTTTGGCCTTTAGAACACGTGTACAAAGCCTTATCTCAAAAACTGTGGCTGCTATTGCAATACTACAGACATGCAGACAGATTTTTTTCCATAAAGATGTTTTTCATTATAATTTGTCGAGATTCGTCCAGAAATACAATAAAATTTTTTTAGTTTTTTTCCCCGAAATTGTACATTTTTTCTTTCATTTAATATGACTATTCTGATGGTACCACATTCACCAAATTTAATGTGTCATCTAAAATGTTGTTGACATTCTTAATTTCCAAAAGTCCCCCATTATTATTATCGTGGCGCATACACACACACACGTACGTACGCACGCGTCCACGCACGCGCGCACACACACACACGAACCGACAGACATCATTCGGAAAATAGTCAAAATGGATTCAGGAGGGTATATATATATATATATATATATATATATATATATATATATATATATATATATATATATATATATATATATATATCAATCAATCATCAATCAATCAATCAATCAATCAATCAATCAATCAATCAATCAATCAATCTCGAGGTCGAGAAAAATAACGATTACTATACTTCCTTATATTAAGTATAAAAAAGTAAAATGGCAACTGTTATAAAAATAACTGAGAAATTTGTCAAACTGAGAGCTAAAGTTGTTTTCTATCATGTCATTACAATTTGAAAATTGACTACAATGCAATATTTAAATATAAATACCTCCAAATCGATAGCTTCTATCGACATTTAGTAAGAGGATCTTTCTTATACACTTTTTAACACTGGCGTTTCTTTCCGTTATAAATGTCTATAAAAAGAAAATAAGACAAAAAACTACCCCAACAAATCATGATATTTAGATAAAAATTTTAAAAAATATGTAACATTATGAACTTATTAAACGGTCAATTTTTTTTTTTTTTTAACTTGAGATGTTTCGAATTTATTGGCATATAACTATGTTGTACTTACCCTATATAAGAGATTGTAGCTCCCTTATGAACTGATTTAAGGTAAATACACTCAGTTTCAAAAAAAGTGACGCACTTGATTTTTTGACCTAACTTTTTTCCTTTTTTTTAAAAAACCAGTGGGTCGATTTTTAATTTTTTTTATTTGTTGGTAGGTAATTCCTTTGTCTTTCAAAAAAAAATAAATAAATAAATAAAGAGGTGGAATTTTTTCAAAGCCTCCTGGATGGTAGTGGAAAAACTCGAACCATGTTTTTTTCTTAATTTTTGACTCACCCTGTGTGTTAATCAAGTAATGGTATAGAAAGTGCTTACACTATGTATGAAAGACGCTTCTTTTAAGAGCATTTTGTTTTTTTATTCATTGATTTATCTCTAAAATTGTCCGAATTACAGCTTTTTGCTGAAACCTTGCGTATATCCCACAAATTTATTTCGTTGTAGGATCACATTGCCTTTAAAAAAAACAATTGCCGTTGCCATAGCAATTAATTTGTCGTATGCCTCCATATTTGACTCTTTGTCGTTGTGTCATTAATTAAGTTTCATTAAAAAAAGTTTTAGAGACTAAAATTACATAAAATGCCTCAAATAAATCCTGAACAAGTAGCAAGATTAGTTGCTTTAGTAAACGATGGGCGTAGTAAACGTTACGCCGCTTGTGCAGTGGGAGTCCATGAAGCAACTGCTCGTAGAGCGATCCGCAAGTACGAACAAACAGGAAGCGCTGCTCGAAGGGTGGGTTCTGGTCGCCCTCGAAAAACTTCTCCAAGAGATGATCGCTTCTTGAGATTGCGGATATTACGGGACGATCAAATACTGCGGTAAATGTTCAGCAAGATCTTCGCCGAATTCGTGGTGTTGCAGTAAGTAAGGAGACGGTATGTAGACGTCTAAAAGAAGTTAATTTAAAAGCTAGGAGACCTGCAAAATGTCCTAAATTATTGCCCGAACATCGTGCTGCTAGAAGAAATTTCGTTCAAAATTATGGAGAATGGAATATTCCTGAATGGTCGAATGTCTTGTTTACGGATGAGTCAAGGTTTTGCCTTAACATGGTGGATGGAAGAAAAGAGTGTGGAGAAGGACTGGTGAAAGGTTTAATCAGAATTTAATAACAGAATGCGAAAGTTTTAATGGTGGGTCGGTTATGGTGTGGAGAGGGATTTCAATAAATGGAAAGACACCCCTTCATGTTTTTCCGGTGAGGCGGACTTTGACAGGCCTAATCTACATTGACATTTTACAGCAGTATGTCTTACCTCATGCAGAGTTAGTGGGCAATAATTTTATATTGATGCAGGATAATGCCCGCAGCAATAGTGCGAAACTTTTTAGAAGCTACGGGTATCACCACATTACAGTGGCCTGCGAGAAGCCCCGATATGAACCCTATAGAACATTTGTGGGATGAATTAGGGATAAGGGTACGTTCTCGGAAAGTCTCGCAAAAATGGCAGATGCATTAGTGGAAGAATGGGATCGTATACCAATGGAAACGATAAGAAACCTAATTTCCAGTATACCGCGTAGATTAGAAGCTCTTAGAGTTGCTAGGGGTGGCAATACACGGTATTAAGCAGTTATCCCAGTTTATAATTTTGTGTTTAATAAAAATGTTTTTTAAAATTCGTATCAGTTTATTTCACTACAAAACTGTTTCTCAATAAATTCAGAAAGTTGGTAATACGCAAGGTTTCAGCAAAAGAGCTATAATTCGGACAATTTTAGAGATAAATCAAAGAATAAAAAAACAAAATGCTCGTAAAAGAAGCGTCTCTCATACAGAGCACATTCTATACCATTACTTGATTAACACACAGGATGAGTCAAAAATTAAGAAAAAAACATGATTCGAGTTTTTCCACTACCATCCAGGAGGCTTTGAAAAAATTTCCACCTCTTTATTTATTTATTTTTTTTTTGAAAGACAAAGGAATTACCTACCAACAAATTAAAAAAAAAATCGACCCACTGATTTTTTTTAAAAAAAAGGAAAAAAAGTTAGGTCAAAAATCAAGTGCGTCACTTTTTTTGAAACTGAGTGTATTTATATACAAAACTAAACTTATTTTTTTGTAGTTCTATCACCCCTTAAAGAAAGGTACATAATTATGGGACACCCTGTATGGGTGTCCGGAAATACTGGTTACAAACTTCTGGTGCAGCTTCTACATGCAAAAATATTAAAAAGTTCATGGAAACATATGTTCGTAAATTCTTCCTAATAGAGCTACAGCCCTATGAGGATGATACTCGAAAACTGGTTTTTATTTAATATCTCGAAAACCCTTTGACTTACAGGGACACGAATTTATACGCATATGGATAATAGTATGCTATGTAAGCCGTTTTCACAAAATTTAATAACATTCATTTTTACCGTAAGTGGAAGACACTGAGGGGCGGTATTTTTTGCCGCAATTTTTTAATTTTTTTTTGCAATTCGGTTCCAGAATATCGTTCACTGTTAAAAAAATACACAAAAAAAGGATGTTTTATTTTAGTCGTAGGACCAACCGTTTGCGACAAAAATCGTTTTAATGAGTTTGATGCAGAATGGTTAATTAAAAACACGATTTGAATAAAATATCATGTAGCTTAATTGTCATTCTACAATTATATCAAATAAAATCACAATAATTTCAGTGTTACTGTTATTTTATTAACTTCTTTAATTAAAAAAATTGAAAATTGTAGAATTACCTTTGCGGAAATGGCGGATATACATTTCTTTTACGGACGAGCTAAAGCTACTGATACAAAAAAATATAGTCTTAAAAATATAATCATAATTATTATTATATTCAGGCTTGCAATTATTTGCATCATAACAGCGTTATCCTACGACACTGTCCTGATGTTTTTTTTTTATTTCTAAGTAAAAATAATTCTGTCTTCTCACCTTACAACCGTAGGACTTTGGACGTAGTTTTCTAACCTAGTATGAGAAAATTCTAGGGATATCACATTTAGCAGTTTATCTTTATCCGGGTCTTCGTAATATCTCTGCCACTCTTTCATGGACATTTCGCTATTCTTTTGCGTGTTAACGTCCATAACGTCGAGCACTCTTCGAGATCCCACGCACATTCTTACGTCGTTTATGGTGAAATTTGATGTGGGGACCCTCAAACCTGAAAAAGTGCAATGACAAAAATAACAGACCCATAAATTATGTAGAACTTACGGACTATTTGTTATGTATTTATCTCAGAAGATTTAAACTTATGGAGCATTTTTTTGGAAAAAATTTGAATATATCAAAATATTTCAACAATTATTGTGGCAAAAGGATTGAATTAGTTTTAGTTTTTAGTTTTATTTTAATTCTACTAACTAAAAATTTGGTTCTTCATTATATTTGATGTCAATAAAATACGAGGTTATCATAAATCGGTGGATAAATAGAACATATGGAGTGGCCTGCCAAATCTCCAGATTTGCACCATTAGACTTTTTATGGGGTACTTAAAAAGTAAAATAAACCCAAGGAGTGAATACAACTGAATATAAGATCATTTACGCCAGATGTTATTTTTTAAAGTTATAATTTAAACCGTTTGTATTGCGTCGATGCCTTTGTCAAATTAAAAAATTAAATCTAATAAATTTATTTGTTCTCTTTCAATCACTTTACATTTTAGTTTTATCTTGTTTCATGTTAATACGTTTATAAGTTGTTGAGACCTAGATAACAGATAATAGCTGTGATAATGACATCTTACAAATACACAATTTAATTAGGTCACAATATTTATTATGCTAATTAGATGCTTATATACAGATATCTCAGATAATTTGTGAAACAATAGAAAATGTAAAAATAATATGAGTTTTCTGAACCAACTTATGTCGAAAACTCAACCGTTTCTGAAATGCACGGCGTTGAAGTTACACATTTTTTTTATATCTCCTAACCGAATAAGATATTTTACTGAAATTTGGCGCGTACATGTTTTATTGTCATTTTCATTTTTCTACTTCAATCAGAGGCGTAACCATGGGGGTGTGATTCGCGTATACATTGGACGAACGAACACCGAATACCAAACTATGTACATTTATGGTTTGTTTGTTGACTGTTTTGAGTATCAATACAATATATCAAGCAAGCGAACAGCGAATTGAAAAGTTTTCACAGGGTTCCCTATTCGTGGCACTGGTTTTCGGCGTAGTATAGGGTGTTTCAATAAGAGCGCCATATTTGAAGGTTCAATAAAATGTGGTTTTCTGAAGCAAAGTATTGAAATATTTATTGAGTTATAATGTAGAGATTTGGGAGTTATGTATGAAACAACACCTCTGGTAAATGGCCGCCACGGCTTTGCTGACACATACGTACTCTTTTTGGTGAAATTTTGAATAACGGTGTTGCATACATGTAGCGGTATTTCTTCTAATTTCGGCCTTTAATGCTTCCGTGATCGCGGGCTTGTTGGCATAAACCTGTGACTTCAGATAACCCCAAAGCCAAAAGTCCAAAGGTGTTAAATCGCAAGAGCGTGGCGGCCAATTCTGGTCACCAAATCGAGAGATGACACGATCACGAAAGCATACGTGCAAGACCATTAATGTTTCACGGGCCGTATGGCAAGTGGCACCGTCCTGCTGAAACCACATGTCGTCGAGAGCAATATCTTCCAATTAAACAGGGTTGATAAAAATCACGATTTAAAAAAAAAAAATCAGAAATCACGATTTAAAAAAAAATTTCAGACATTCTGTATAATGCCAAAGACAAAACTAGCAAATTGGGGAAACCAGGAGTTTATACAGTGACATGTCCAGATTGTAATGCCTTTTATGTGGGTCAAACTCGTTGTTCGTTTGGAATTAGATATAAAGAACACCTACACTTCTTTAGATTCCAAAAAAAAAAACAACTTTTTCAAATCATATTTTGTCAAGCCACAGTTTTAACAATTTTTATATTTCATTATAATTTATGATGATTATACACGCTTCTTATAAACCCTGTATAATTAAAATTTGATAATAAACATTAATCATATTTAAGTTCCTCTGGGGCAGTTGCTCCTTCGTGCAAGATCTAACTGAATTGGTTGAATATAAACGATAATATAACACATTAAAACTCACGCATTTACCACGTGACCCCTTAATCGTTTTGAGTAGTTTATATTACACTTTAAGAGTGAACCCTATAGATACTGAATGGATTTCTTATTTTTAATTGATTGAATTAAGTGAACATTTTTCAAAATAAAACACCAGACCTTGCAAAATTTGCTTGGGCAAAAAGTTTAAAGATCGCCAATGTGATTTTTTTTTAATATTTGATACTCATGGTAGCACAGCCATATCCTCTTAATAAAATATATTTAAACATCTGACCCTAGACCGAGGCGCATTACCTGTGAACGGAAGATCTGTTACATCGTACATTAGATTCGGGACATTTCCATTTTTTTGACCGTACATTTAAAATAGTGTTCTCGATTATTTTTACTGGGCCGACATCAGTTTTTTTTTTACATCAAAATACCGTGTGTCCCAAATTTGATTCTCACCATTGTGATCTCGGAAACCATACGAGCTACAAAGTCGGCTAAATAGGATAAGTTTTAGCAAATTTTATGCTGATTCCAAATCCGTTAAGAAATCACGGCCAACTGAAACCGTTTTTGGGGTTTTCCAAATAAAAAAACGAAAATTTTGTGATTTTCCTTTTTGGCTGTAGCCAAGTAATCCTTGGTCAGACAGGTTTTAGATTTTTACATTATTAGGACATTTTTTGGAGACTAATATTTTGGTCTAGAAACGAATGCTCGATAGTCTTTTGTTTTCGAGATATCCGAGGTAACTCTTGTTTTTCATATATGGCAGCTATATTGGATCTTTCAGATTGCGCTTAAAAAAGAGCTTTCAAATGATGTATCATATGTCGAGGAAAAATTATTTTTTAAGGGATTAACTTAAGGTCAAGTAACAGTAATGCTTATTATTTGTTTTAAACCACAGCCTACTAAATTTTACCGAAAATTATGTGTAAATTTGGTCGGTTTTAGAAAAGCATTTTTTCAAATTACTAACTACTTTGCATTCAGGAATGCTCTTGATGAAGAGGATTTCTTCGTTCAAATTTTGAACACTTTATTGACAATTTTATAATAATAATAATAATAATAAACGCCTTTATTGCCCAACAGATTACAAAGGAATCCACAAGACTAATGCAATCAATTTTATTATGTATTAGCTTGCAGATAAAGCTCACTGCAAATACCACTCTTCTTAGATGTAGCGATTGAGTATTCAAAGAATTCAACAATAGATGTTGAGCGTACCCCAACAGGGTAGACTCCTGAGATTTTATATTGTAAGAACTTGAGAAATTTCCTCTGAACATTTTCAACAGCCAATTCTTGTGTATTATAAAATTGATACCAGATCAAAGAACCGTACTCTAATTTTGACCTTACATAAGAAAAATAAAGTGCTTTTAATGCAGCGGAGTCATGAAAATTACTACAGTTTTGAATTATGAAGCATAACATTTTTAGTGCAGAGGTTGTAGATTGTTTAATATGCTCATTGAATGACATTTTTGAGTCGAACACTATACCTAGATCTTTTATCGATTCGCATCGATTCAAGTCGGTGGATTTTAATTGATAAATAAAGTTTGTATAATGTTTTTTTAACGTAAAGGTTAGGCTTTTGCATTTTTGAATGTTTAATTGGAGATTATTTTCTTCACACTAGACTTCGATTTTCTTAGCTGATTTTGAATAAATATACAATCTTCGACATTTTCTATTGCATGGTAAATTTTGAGATCATCGGCAAACAACACTTTTTCACAATCAATAACCTGTACCAAATCATTAATAAAAAGCAAGAACAGTAAGGGACCAAGATTAGATCCTTGCGGTACTCCAGAGGTAGCAGTGAATTGCTTAGAATCAAACCCGTTGTAAGATACATACTAAATTCTGTTTGCTAAGTACGACCTAATAAGTGCAATAAGAGATTCATCAAAACCAAAGTCGCTCAGCTTAATTAAAATTATTCCGTGGTTGATGCGATCAAACGCTTTGGCAAAGTCGGTATGTATAACGTTAACCTGCCCATGATTATCAAGCACGGAAGCTACGTATTGGGAGAATACTGTTAAATTTGTTATGGTGGAACGGCTCTCCATAAATCCGTGCTGATGTGGTGAGATTAAATTTTTTAGGGTATATATAACCATAGAGTGATATTTCCAAAAGCTTTGCAAAATTACATAGTACAGAAATGGGTCTGTAATTAGTCATTTGCGATGGATCGCCAGATTTGAGTACGGGACATACTCTCGCGACTTTCCACATATCAGGAAACACCGAGGTTTTAAGAGTAAAATTAAAGATAAATAATAGAGGAGTTATAAAAGCATATCTACAATCTTTCACTACAAAACTAGGGATTTGGTCATGACCTGACGTCATTTTATTTTTCAACTTATTGGCAGAATTCAGTATGTTCTTTTCAGTAAATTCTCTGATATTAAGAGGGCTAATCGAACCAGTGTTTGTAAGGTAATTTTTCAAAATTTATTTCTTCCATACGGTTTGGTCAAATTACACCAAATTTGGAGGATCAGTAGTTGAAAGTGTACTAGAGGGTACATGTATATCTATTTTAATTAATTTTCACTTGATGTAGGTAAAATGTATATTGTAAATATAAGTGAAATTTGAACGTGATTAGCTCCTGAATTATGATATTAATCGATAAAATTCGAGGTAAAATTCATACATGTCTTCTAGATTGAAGCTTCATAATTATGCTCAGCAAGTTTCAAACTTTTATTCCGTACCATTTGGTTAAAATGAATTTTCTAAATAAGTATCTTTGTCACTACAAATGGAGTAAGGAAGTGTTACCTCTATCGGGAAACGCACCTCAATGAAGTCGGTGAATAAAACGTCCAGTGAAGGTATAGTCAAGAGCAAAATTATTCAGCGGCGCATGTATAAAAACTTTCTAGAGAGTGACACAGCTATCCGAAGCTTTTTCCCGGCTAGGCCCCTTAAGTGAAGCTAAGTAGTTAAAGCAATTAGATTCAGTATCTAGGCTAGTTGAGCTTGAATAAACACTACTAAAATAATCACTAAATCCATCAACAATGGATTGAGGAGCTTCAAAAACTACATCACTGTTAACTACTTTACCTGGTATTCTAGTTTGTTGTTTTTTTGATTGAATATAAGTCCAAAAGTATTTGGAATCATTTTTTATACTATTTTCTACACATTTAAGGTACGATTTATAAGCTACTTGAATTTCAGATTTAATTGTCGACCTTACTCTTTTAAATTGCTCCAAATACTTATCAAGTTTCGTCTGTTTGTGTTTTATGACAAATAAAACCCTAATGATCGTCTAAAAATTGATATTTTTAGAAAATTGTACAAATAATTTAATTTACAGTCGATTTTAAGTACATAAATAATAATTAGTCGCCGTCTGAATAACTAACTTCATTGTCTCTGACCTTACTAAAACTTTTTGATTTTCCATAGCCTACTTTTTGATTTGTTAAGCAATGGATAACTTCTTAAATTAGTCCCTTGAAAAACAAATTTTCCTCGGCATGTGATACATCGTCTGAAAGCTCTTTTTTAAGCTCAATTTGAAAATCCAATATGGCTACCATAAGAAAAACAAAAGTTATCTCGGATATCTCGAAACAAAAAACTATCGCGCATTCCTTTCTAGACTAAAATATTAGTCTCCAAAAAGTGTCCTAATAATGTAAAAGTCTAAAACCTGTCTGTCCAAGAATTACTTGGCTACAGCCAAAAAAGAGAAATCACAAAATTTTCGTTTTTTTTTGTAAAATCTCAAAAACGGTTTCAGTTAGCCGTGATTTCTTAACGGATTTGGAATCAGCATAAAATTTGCTAAAACTTATCTCTTTTAACCGACCTTGTAGCTCTTGTCGTTTCCGAGATCCCAATGGTGAGCATCGCATTTGGGACACACGGCATAGCAAAAGGTTTAAAGCTTAACTTGGCGTATGTATAACAATTGTTGGCGCATCATTCACTTTGAACGAAAAGTTCCTCCCTCAATTTACTGCACTTGAAGTTAGGAAACCTTCGATCCAGTATAATTTCTATTTTTGACTGACACTGTAATAAACACATCTAATGGCACTTATCTGAGCTTTCTACTAAGGATTATATCCCTTGTTTTGAATATTTCCATATTGAACATGGTTTGCTTTTCAAAAAATGTTTGCAGTCTTAGAGAATATGCCACATTTTTTTTATTCTCAGATTAATAAGTATCGCGTGTGTAAGACAATTCGAACAAACTGACAGTGTTTTACGTCTAGACATAAACGCTTTCTACAAAGAAATATAATATCAATTGGATTATAACAGGCCTTAAATAATAGATTCTGTAATCCACAATACTAAGGATGAGAACAAGTACACTCACCCAATCCAGTCTTTTCTTTGAATAAAAGAGGCGTGTTGAAGCCGTGTCTTTGGAAATAAGCGACGTTCAACTCATTGCCGTGCATTTCTTTTACGATATTGTGGGATGCAAACGCGGGATCGTCAAGTTTTTCTTGCAAGTTGAACGTCCGGCGCCCTTCGATGTCTTCATCGCCAAGCGCCCAATCTTCTGAGTACAATTTTTTCTGTTTTCGTTCCCTCTGCAACAAGGAGTAAAAATACTGATATTACATTAGATCACTACGATTTAAAGATAGAAGCCTATGGCTCAATTAGTGTTTTTGTAAAGAAGAAGAATGTTTCAATAAAATTGTTGCCTTCTTATTCTTTATGAAAACAGACAAAAGTGGAAATTTAAACATGCCCTGTATCTCTTTAGATAAGCGAGAGCCTCGTATTTGGAAGACCTTATTATTATTCATCCATCATTCTTCCTACAGCGAATTATGAGTTGAAGGAAATTTAAAATACATCATTGTGACTACTGACTGGCTGTTTTTCAGTGTCGTTCACAAGATACAATAAGTTCACACTGAGCACTGTGGATTATATAGGGTGAGTCTTAAGTGTGTAGTTATATTTAAACCACCGATTTTTGACATCTGTAGAAACCCTCTGACACATTTTTTTTTAATTCCCACGTGTAACTGAGTTATTGACTTTCAAAAAAAATATAATGAAACTGTTTTGGAACTGCTGGTTACTGCAAAAATTCTATATCTTAGCTAAAATGATGTAATGGACTGAAGCAACGTTGCCGCATATCTTGTGCAATTTTCTTACCTAGGTGCGATTTTACAATCGTGAGTTAACATAAGTTGGAGGTTACCTAGCATTATATTTTCTCAAAAATCGAAGAGATTCTAATACAAACCACTTCAACTAAAAGTTACTTTTGCATAAAATATTTGTTGCTATAACCACTTCCAAAACAAATGTAAAATTGAAAAATTCGATTTCTAAAAGTGTGAGTTTAGCTAACCCACGATTGAAAAACCGAGCGCTAGCATTAAGTTCATTCCCGAATTTATAATAACATTGGATGAAATAATTACCTACTTAAACGATTAATTGCTCCATTTGAAATAATTTTTAAACATTTTGAAATACCTTTCAATGTGAGAAATCTATAATTTTGACTTGTTCTTGCACCAATCAACATTTCTTTTAAGCGTTTCATATGGAATGTACAACTAAAACTAAATTTTCCGATGAATAGTAAAGTTTTTAGGGAATCTCGAGAGGAATTTAATTAATTTATTTAATCTCAATTTTTCAAAGTGTATAAAAAGATTATTATTTTTAAGAGGTAGGTACTTACCCTCTGCTATTACAATAATTTGTAATGTGTAGAGGTTCAAGAAATAAATCAACTCTCTACTATTTTAATTGGCCTCTAATAGTAAAACACTGACGGTGCAACACAATAACAATCAGGTGATGGAAAATAGTTTGCAGTATTTTCACACACTTCTGTCAGTTTTTACACTGGTCATACCCAGCAGTTTGCATTTTATTCCTCCATAATACTCTGGACGGTTAGGAGGATAGTATACGTCACATTTTATAAAAAAGATCAATTTTTTCTTGAGAAAACAGCACGTTATTCGGGATAGGCCATTACATGATAACAATTCAACCACGCCATAATATGAACTGCGATATTAGCGTGGCGTATGTAACCTATGATCTTCACACATCTAACCACGCACCTAATCACTGTTGCCAGACATACCATTTCCATGGTATTTATACCATTATTTTCCCTTGTGTACCTGCACTTTTTTTAAATAATAAAACTATTATTTAAAAATTTCTACCATTTTACACCAATATTAGCAAAAGTTAATAAAAAAAGTCAAATTTAGGTCGTCAGCCCCGACCTCGGTCAGTTCTTCCATTAAAAAAGAGTAAACTGAATTAAATTTTATACCGTGTATGAAGATCTTTATAAATCGGAACCTCGCGTAAACAGCGCTAGTTGTGCAAGCCCAAATAAATAATAGACTTTTGCTGTTTTCTGTTGTTCCTGTTGCGATGGTCAGACCCGTTTTTTCAATGCTCAGTTAGGTAAATTAACCGTCAGTTAGGTCAATAGACATTTTTTGAAAAGCATCATGATTTATAATGAAATTTATAACCTATGTGAAAATCTCACACATCTGGCAGCACTACACCCCATGGAAAAATCAGTGTTATTGGTAGTTCGCGAGTGTTCGCGTACCTGTTTGCATTGGCATTTATAAAAATGTGTTTAATACCGTTATTTATGGCTTTTTGTGATTAAATTTGTGATTCGAAGTTTTGAGTTACTATGTTACCGAAATTTATTATTTATAATTTGTTCCTTTGGTGGTTCATTTTGTGAAAAGTAGTGATTAACCATAGCGACTAATTTTATTATTCTAATGCTGGATATGTTAAAGGCATATTTTCAAGTAGATGAAAATGCTAGACAAGCAAAACGGCTATGGAATGATATCCAAACGTCAAGTCCATATGATATATTCATGTAGTAACTGTTGTATTAGGTAAGTAAACAAATCTGCTTTTTCGTTCTTTTAAAGTAAATGCGCCTTTTTAGCATAATTATTTTCAACTTTGATTCATTTTTAGAAATGAACCATATTAAACTTAAACTATAAATTAGAGACAATAATAATAATTTAAAATACACAGAAAAAGTATTGCATATTTCTAATATTTGGTGCTTACGGGACGAGTTCTGTTTATTTATAAAAAAAAAGTTTCAGGATTACCTAATTTTACAAGGAAAACTAGATAAACAGATACTTTTAACACCTTTTATTTTAAGAGCAAGCTACAATTGACAAGTGTCGCTTTCCACAAAGGACTAATCAATCGCGCCTTGGCCGCCTTGAGCTTTATTTCTTATTTTCGGCCAGTGCGTACAGATATCATGCTTTCTTAAAAAGAGCTCAATGTTTTATAAACTATTACATTTGTTTTGGTGCGGCGTCTACACTGATATTAAATAAGTCTAAGATCGTCTCACAAAATGTCCGTGACAAAAGGGTAATAAATTTTTTTAAAATACAAAATTTGCAATGCATGCAATTATAGGATAATTGTGATGACGAACTCTGGCAGTGGCAACACTGCCTTCAGTTACGTCATTTCTGTGAACGGCGTTTACAAAGTTATCCAGTGACTATCAAAATGTCAGTTGCTGGAGGACGAAAAAATTATCAGAAATTAATTTTTTTTTTGACAGTGCCAATCAATTGTACACGACGAAATATATTGAGGGTTAAAATATAACTGCGCATTTAAAACTTACCCTGTATACACAAATTGATAAGATAAACTTTAAATTAAATAAAGAAGGTTTAGTGCCATATTCCCCAAAAAGAAACAATTATGCAGCTACGGACACGTGTTTCGGAGTTATTGCCCCTCATCAGCGTATCGTAGCTAAAGAATTGGATCTAGGATGGAATAGATCAGGAACAAGAACTAAAATAAGGCTGAAAAGTATTAAATGTTCAAGATACCCTCCTTGAGCATTGGATGCATTGCAACGACGGACAAGAGAATCGTATATTCCACCGATTAGGATCAGAATCATTTCTATTTATTTATCTTCCAAAATGAGCAGGTGCCCAAGCTTAAACTCAATTGCTTAAGCGTTCATCGCATCGCTTTATATCAAAATCTTCCTCCAAGTTTTGTAAGGAGGACTTTATGACGTGAAGTAATGCATCCAAATCATTTTCAATCCGTGCGCCGACTTCAAATCTGAAGAACCACGGTAGGCGGATGCAATTTTGGCAGCGGAGATTGCATAAAGTTGAAAAAAATAGAAAGTTTCATGCAAAATCAAAATATATTAAAATATAAAAAGTTTAAAAGTTCAAAATTGATGACACTTCCGGTGGTATTGATAATATATGTTTCTTCAAAATAAGCCCATTTACTTTTCATACGTGAGTTTTAAATTTGAAAATTTTATTCCAATTTAAAAAAAAAAATGGCGGGCTGATACATGGACTCGTTAACACCCGGAATATGTCTGACCAAGAAAAATCGCCAAGAGCTTGTCGATTTAATAATTTTTACTAGAAGTTTAAATTGTTGAATTCACATTACCGTCTATTTTTATCAGAGTTTTTACGTTTGGCCTTCAGGAGAATGTATTTAAAAATATTAGAGAACGTTTTCTATTTACTTAACGGGCCTAGTCGGGAAAAAGCTTCGGATAGCTGTGTCACTCTCTAGAAAGTTTTTATACATGCGCCGCTGAATAATTTTGCTCTTGACTATACCTTCACTGGACGTTTTATTCACCGACTTCATTGAGGTGCGATTCCCGATAGAGGTAACACTTCCTTGCTCCATTTGTAGTGACAAAGATACTTATTTAGAAAATTCTTTTTAACCAAATAGTACGGAATAAAAGTTTGAAACTTGCTGAGCATAATTATGAAGATTCATTCTAGACGACATGTATGAATTTTACCTCGAATTTTACCGATTGATATCATAATTCAGGAGCTAATCACGTCCAAATTTCACAGTATAAATTTTCCCTACATAAAGTGAAAATTAATTAAAATAGATATACATGTACCCTCTAGTACACTTTCAACTACTGATCCTCCAAATTTGGTGTAATTTGACCAAACCGTATGGAAGGAATAAATTTTGAAAAATTACCTTACAAACACTGGTTCGATTAGCCCTCTTAATATGTTTAAAATAAAAAAAAAAATGCAGATGACTTGGAACAACTAACTGTTATTTAAAACATCACTGCTTTGAATCATGCTGCATCACCTTTAGCTCGGCCAGGCAACATTGGATTATTCGTTGGGATGGGAAAAAAAAGACAAAATTCACTCAAATTTTCAATCAAAATAAGAGAGGGTAAACATTTGAGCAAAGACATGTAACAAAACATTACTTTCGTTACGTTACTAAGCTTGTAACGTAACTAAACGCTTCGTTATTGGATCGGAGCGTAAAGAAAATGTAACGAGATTTTGTTATTTTTCCGGAACGTAACTTAACACTTTTTTATTTTCTCGAAATGTAAACGATGCTGTAACGAAATGTTTTGTTTTTTCCACGAATATACTGATATTGTAACGAAATGAATTATAATGTAACGCAAACAGCAAAACGTAAAAAGTTTTATTGGGAACTCACGCTTTATAAGTATGTCATTTCTGCATTCGTACGATTCGTTACGTTTCGTTGTTGCATTTCAGTACAAATTTCGTTATGCGTTTTGTTACGTTACTGCATTTCCGTACAAGTTTCGTTATTCTATACCGTAACGTAGCAAAAGAAAGTTAAGCTCAGTTACATGTATCTGCAATTAAGATATAACTATGTAAATTTAATGCACTTATTTCATTCTAATTATGATATCCCGAAAATTCGTGTTTTCTCCCCACCATAGTTGGCATATGTTTTAGTCTAAAATGATACTGTCTGTATGACAAAAAGGGTTTAATTGCTTTCGCCATTTATAAAAAATTAGACTGACGTATTTAAAAACAAATAGGTTACAAAGGTTTATTTAACTGAAGTGAAACAAAGCACATACAGGGTGATTCAATTGACACTTAAAATTGATGATGGTACATGGTCGATATATGCGTTATCGATGACGAAAATAGATCAATATACTAAGGCGCATTTGTTATAATTGCAGCAAGTTAATTATCCTTCGACGTCAACAAGCAATTTAAATTTATAGCTCGGTTCTTTCTGTTTCTTATGTCTTATGTTGGACTATACCTTATAACGCAAAATTCTTTATTTGGTGAGACTGATAACACCCTACCTATGCCCTTGCGTCCTATAGTATATTTGTTGGCATCTAAGATGTGATTTTAAAAACATGAACAGTAATTTAATCAAACAGTTCCTAATTTTTTTTACGCGATCTGACCTACAGCAGTTTGCAGATACAGATCTTTCGCATTTTAAAATGACGCGACGCACTATGGGCCGATGGTGGAGGCGCCGTCTCAAAAATACCAAAAACCAAAAACTGAATAAAGAACACAAACTTCAATTTTCTTATAACTAATACATCAAACTTTTATAATTCGGTTCGGTAATTTATTTAAATGTTGACTGGGTTCAGTTAGTAGACTTCAAACGTAGGAATATGGAGAGATTTAGATGTGTTGTTTTGAATAAACAATTTCGTGCTTAAAAATTAAATAAAGTGCAATGTGTTATACACCGTTTCAAAGAGCAGTTCTTCTAGTATTAAAAACATAAAAAATATTTGTTTGCTTATCCCTTACTACAATAAAAAATTGATAAAGGTCTCATGTTGCTGGAATGACTTTTTCAACTTCAAGAAAAATTTTAACTGTTAGCAGGGTTCGCCCGGGTAAGTTTTTTTTCACCATATGGCAACTGAAATGATCCTGTATAAGATCCACAAAAAAAAATCTTGCGGACTTTTTGCGCTTCTCTTGCAAATCAACAAAATATACAAAGAAGCGCGCGCGACGAACACTTAAAAATCTGCAATACTCGTTCCGTAAGAATTATGAATTTGCAAAATACGGCGTTATAAAGAATACATATATATTATGGAATTGTAACAAATCAGAGCATAGCATTTCACTGAATGCCTGGATTTTTAGAAATCGTATAACGGGACGGTCCCATCTGATTTTTTTTAGCAGCACCACCATATTCCACGTTTGACAAAATATTTTTACGAGTGACTTGCGGTTAGATAAAATCAAATAAATAGTTGTAGTTGTTAAACTTACTAAACAAAGTGGTATATCGATAAAAATGGTTTACGATATAATTTGAAAAAAAATATTTTTTGGCCATGAAAAATAAACCAAAGAGGAAATATTTTTTTTCTTCACCTATACACGGGATGTGTATTCTGCGGTTACCATTGTCCTTAGGAAAGTATATAAACTTGGGTTTGTTAAAATTTTAGGTTATTATTAATGTATACAAGCAGCATTAATTAATAGTAATCAATAAATTGCCGCTGTCAGCTGTACCTACGACAGTAAACAATGAACAATTTCAAAATTACTAAACGTAACACGTGACGCTTTTATAGAGCACGGAAAACATATATCAACAACAGAACGGTATGTTAAGGAGCATTTCGATCTTTCTGAAGAGCAGTTGCAATGTGTTATCATCAAAATTCAGAAACACTTATTGCCCGAATTTAAGATACGCTGGAATAAAGCCGGAAGAAAAAGGGATGTGTTCTTACGCAGCAACGAGAAATGGTTAGATGGCGAATTTTTTGTACCATTCCAAGAAGACGAAGACCATCGATGTCCTTATCTGAAAATCCACGAGGGAGACCATGTAAGTCATTTAACGAATCCGCAGAGAAGACACAGAAACGAAAAGCAATAAAACTATTTCGAGACTCTGGACTTGATCAGATTTATCATTCATATACTCAGGGATTACGTTCAATTGGTGAGACATGGGAATCAGAAATTATACAGGAACTACGTTCTGCAGCACAAGAAAGGAAGGCTTTTATCCACACATTATTAAGACGTAATACTTCTGTTGAGCCTTTCACAAATCAAGAGGCCTTGGCTCTTTTCATTGATTTAGATTTAACGAAAAACCAATATACATACCTTAGAACCTGTTTACAAGACAAAGACTGTACTGTACTCCCATCACATACCAAACTTACAGAAGCAAAGCGAGAATGTTATCAGAGCACATGCAAGTAACTGAAATTGGTGCTAAAGTAAGTTTGCAGTCTCTTCTAGATCACACATGTAAGAGAATAATCAAAATTGATTCTGTGAATGTGGCCAACTTTTCACAATTAATATTATACAGTAAATGAGGCTGTGATGGATCTTTGGGACAAAGTGAGTACAAGCAAATACTGTCTGGTGAAAGTGACGTAATATCCGATACTAACTTGTTTGTAACATCCTTGGTTCCACTACAAATTGTAGATGAAGTCACAAAAAACGTCATTTTAATAAAATTCTCAAAAGAGGACTCCAGAGAAAACAAGACCTGTTGTCAATGAAGTGGAAACTCAAATAAGCACTCTTTTGCCTTTTGTAGTGAAGAATGAACAGCAGATGTCTATTAAACATGAGCGGTTCTTTACAATGATAGATGGTAAGATTACACAAGTAGTAACAAAAACTCCATCAAGTGCCACATGCCATATATGTCTTGCAAAACCAACAGAAATGAACGATTTGGAACGTGTTAAACAGAGACCTAAGAATGAAGAGCATTATAGATTTGGACTCTCATTCGATTTTATGGAGTTAGTACTTCATGTTTCATATAATTTATCATTTAAAAAATGGTCAGTAACCTCAGAGGACATGAAAAAGCAAAAGAAATCTAAAAAAGCTTATGTACAGGAGCAGTTTCGGAAAGAATTAGGATTACTAATTGATAAACCTCGACAAATCAGCGGAACTAGTAATGACGGAAATACCGCTCGAAGGTTTTTTGCCAATTCTGCTTGCACTGCACAAATTATTGGAGTTGATGAAGAATTAATTATGAGATTTCGCATACTACTTCAGATAATGTCAAGTGGTATGGCAATCAATGCCAAAAAGTTTGGTGAATATGCTTTTAGAACAGCCGAATTATATGTGAGCAAATATCCATGGTACTATATGCCCTCCTCTGTACATAAAGTACTCATTCATGGAGAAGACATAATTCGATATAATGCACTTTTACCACTTGGCCAGTTGTCCGAAGATGCATAGGAATCCAGAAATATGGATTATAAACGTTTCAGGTTACATCATTCTCGCAAATGTTCCCGAAAAGCTACTAACGAAGATGTCTTTCATACTTTATTGTATACATCAGACCCTTTATAACGAGCTTAAGACAATCTGTGTCACGCAAGATTGTGGAACTTGAAGAAGAAGCCTTGCAACTATTACAATAAATATTTATTTACAATTATGTACATAAATTACACGCTGTATGTTATCATTATACAATTATAAAATGAAATGTATAAAAACAAAATAAAAATTATTTACCGTCACTACTGAACGTCAGACCTTTCTTTATATCTGTATACCGAATTTCATGTGTCTATAGTAACAAATAAAAAAAACAGATTTTTGAGACGGCGCGCCTCCACCATCGGCCCATAGTGCGACGGTTCAAATCGCGTTTTTAAAACAAGGTAGAACTAAACCTGTAGTTAATGAAAGGTCATTAGGTGAAAATATTTCTTAAATGTATATAAATCAAGGACAGAGAAGAAATTTCTATTTAAACGCAAAAAACCGCTCTCAAATTGAACAAACCAGCACCGAAAAATCGAATGCCAAACTCGAACGAATTTTTCGGGTGGTCGATTCAATTGAACAGCAGCAGTTTATCTCGGAAACAATCTTTAATAAGCGATAATGCGTATGTTAAGTTCAACGACAGTGCTGTTTCTAAAGCAGAAATGTTGCAGGTTGCAGTAAACGTGCTAGGATTGTCCTTTCTATAGAGATATCTACTGAGCTGTGCGTTGTTCAGACTCTCATTCGCGTGATTTGTTTACGAAGAAGAAGTCTTTAAACGTAGAAGTTTATAAATAGAATACTGAGTGAGCTGTATTAAAAAACAATAAAAGGGCAACAATGTTGCGTCAACAGCGTACCGAATTACATAATATAATCAACAATTATGAAATTTTAAATGTGTTTATACAGGGTGTTAATTAAATACGTGGACGAACTTTAAGCGGTAATTCCTTGTATGATTTTAAGACAAAAGTTTCATATAAACATATGTCCAAAACGTCTAGGTCTTCGAGATACAGGATGATGTTTTTTTTATTATTTTATACAGTTATAAGGATAATTAATTAAAATTTAGTACGCATATTACTTTTAACAGTACCCATCAAACAGCATTATTAACTTTTGAAACAATCTACAACAGGGTCCTAATTGTTTTGGGGTCATCCCCCCTTTATGCCCCCATTTTTTTTGCGACGACACCGACTAAGTTTGAGAATAAAATTTATTTTGTTCTTAAACTTTTCGCTCTTTTGATGTTTTTCATTATCTTGTGCGGTTTAAAAGTTATTTGGCAAAAAAATAAAATTATGCTTTGTTTTACAGCTAATTTATTCAAATTCAACAAGTACCCATGAAACAACGTTATTAATTTTTGAAACAATCCACAGGGTCCTAATTAAAAATAAAATTACCGTAATCTAAAGAAAAATTTAACAAAGGTACACTTAACTTAAGAGTAATTGCTGGAAATGGCCACTCCCGACTTCAATACATGCGATTATGTGCCTTATCATCGAATGGTGAACCCGCTCAAAAATAGATAGATAAATTGGAGAGGAAACATGGAATGACCTGCCAGGTCACCAGACCTCACACCCTTAGATTATTTTCTGTGGGGTTATCTTAAAAGTCAGGTTCTTAAAAGTCAGGTTCATAAAAGTAGACCAAAGAATCTAGATGCATTACTATGCAAATCAAGTCTGTTACACTGGAAATGTTGGAGAATGTGAGAAACCACTTTTATTTAAAGCCGGTCACTCATCTGGCAAACGTTACCAATCGTTCGCGCTGCTAGCAATCTCAGTCGTTCACAGTTTTGTCTGCAATGAGAACTCACTATAAATCACCTTCTGCATTTGACAACACTTTCTTGGAAAATGCGAACGATTAGTAACGATTGTCAGATGAGTGATCGGCTTTAGATGTTAATGGTTTATAAGCACGAATGCCTTCAAATTATTCCAAAAATGCTACAAAACATCCGACATTTTGAACAAAGGTTTTATTATTGGAAGTTCGTGGGGGACGTTTCGACTATATAAGCAAGAATTTTGCAATTCACATAGATCCCATTTTCATATCCGAAATCCACTAAATTATGACTAAAGCTGGCCGAGGTCACCTGGCCGACAGAGCCGTCATATGACTCATATGTTTACATCATATCATAATATTTGAATAAGTACAATAAATGGAAATAAATTTTAACAATAATGTTACATTTTATAAAAATTTGTATAAAACACCATTTTAAGCAGATTTATGAAGTAATTTGGTTGTCGTCATCACAAAGTGGGGAAGATCTATAGTATAATAGCATCAGGTATGTTTCTACAGCTGTCTCCGTCAGCGATGTTCGCTTTGGTGAAAAAATATGTTTGTATTTTGAAAATGACCGTTCGACATCTACGGATGTAATACAGGCATAAGTAAAACAATCTGTGAACTCACTTAACGAAGTTGTAGATGCACCATCACAAATTTGTCTTAATTTGCTAAAATCAGGATCTTTCTGTAATACACTCTCGAATTTTTCACTAACGCGATTATTTTTTGCGTCATTTATAGCCTGTAGCTGTGTATTTACATCGTCCACTATTTGCAGCGATTCCACTAACGACAACGAACTATTTTGCAATTTTTCTACTGCGTCGTTTAGTCCTCTATAATTGTTACTAATAATTTTTAAATCTGTTTCAAGGGAAACGTCTTGAAAGCTTGTCTGGCTTTCCCTAATAGCTGCAGCCTCATTAGGGTTGAACTGTAGTATCACAGCTTTTATTTGTTGAAAATATTCAGCATAATAAAAAGCCGCTTTCAACCACGTTCCCCAACATGTAAGAATTGGCTTGGTTCAGGGATACCAGGACACTGTCTGTGAAATTCTCGACGCCGTTTAGGAGATTTGAGAAATACTTTTTTTGTATTTGCTATTAATGCATCTACCTCTGGAAAACATTTTCGAATCGTTTCTGCCACAAGATGTAACGCATGCACTTTACACGTAACATGGCAAAACCTACAATTATCTCTTTGAAGAGAACGGCCTACCACGCGCATTGTCGCGGCACCATCAGTCACAAACATCAATACTTGACTTGTTGAAAGTTCAAATTTTTCGAATGTCTCCAAGACCACACGCGTAATTATTTCGCCACGCAGTTAGTCGTTTACTAGCTAGTAAAAGTGGAAATGTTGGTTTAAGAGGGTCCAGTACACGTACTATAATATTTAAAATAGAATTTTTTTTACAATCTGTCGTCTCGTCAATACATAACCAGAGCCGTATATTTTTTAATCCGCATTTAATCCTATTTACAATGTCTTCACGAACAGCTGGAATATATCTACGTAACGATGTACGACTTGGTAAGTTCACCTGGGGATTGTATTTATTCCAAAACTCCTGAAGTGGTTGTTTATCCAGTATGTGTAGCGGAATATTACAGGCTATTAACATTAACAATAAATCAAACATAAACTGAGTTGTCAAAGGCATGCCATTTTTTTTATTTTGATGTTGCACGGTATTGATATGACGACGACAATCTGTTTTGTGCCAGCACATTAAGTCTTGATTGCAAACTTTACAAATTATTTTGCATCCGTCATAGAATAAATCCGGAAATTCACCGATAAATTTATTCACTGTGTCCGCATACGGTCGTTTTTTACCCTTTGGCGCGTTTGACATTATGTATAATTTATAGGTACAACCTCACGCATTAACCTTTCAAATAAGACTGCAGCGTAAATCACTTCTAAATCGGCACGTGTGACGCCAGCGCAAGACCGTGGCTGTACTCCAGCCACCTCGGCCAGCTTTAATTATGACATTAGAAAAGGTAGAAGACAAGTTCAACTGTTCTTAGAAAAAAATTGTTTGATCTTGGTTTGCACGTTATTTGCTTTGCAAATGTAATTTCGTCGTCTTTGACGCTGATAGAAGTTCACTTTTTATTGAAAACACACAAAATGACAAGACAACAGAAATTATTGAAAGCGAGGTTAAAAAACGCACGATATTGGACAAAAGTTAAAATTATTTTAACTTTATACGATGTCGGAGAACTGTTAAAATGTACGAATGAAAATTGGTGCCAAAATATTTTGACCAATACGAGCACCGTTGGACCATTGTATCGTTGGAAATTGGATGCATGGGACGCCGACCTAACACGTGAATAATCTACTTTATTGGGTAATAAATTTTTCGAACGCAATTTTTCGGAAACTATGCCGTTGTAAGGAGAACTGAACTGGCTTTAAAAATGATGTTGACCCCTCTTACCATTGAAATTTTGAGAGTAAATATCACCCCCGTTTAAGAGTTGAGGTGTAACCAATAAAAATATTGAATTTAAGGGTCACCCTGTATAATTGGAAGTATTCGTCCATTTTCCTAGAGTTTAATTGATTATGTGAATTAATACCAAGCAGGCTCGGTTGAAAAAATAATTTACACTTAAATCTAAGGAGACACTCGAATTTCTTTGACCTTCCAAAATGTGAGAATATTTGTAACCAATTTCAAACGAACCACAGCTTACCCGTGATCTTAGGATGTCCAGAGACAAAGGCATGACAGTTATTCACCCTTCGGGGAATAAATTACAACACCCTTGTTCCAACCCAAAGAGAAAAATGGAATAAACAATAGGTGGGTGATTTACGAAATTTAGAAAAGTATGTTGGACGAACGATACCATCAATTAAAACCAGCTTTAAAGAACATATGGAAGAATAGATGAGTGTTACATCATAGACGCAATGGGATTAATCAGTGTCGTTACCTTGAAGATGTAAAATAAGTAGGGGGTTACAAATAATTAACTGCACTTTTTATTTCGGTCAAATCAATACTACTGGAGGTCATTTTCATAATTTCCGTCACGTGGGCACTGCTTATTGTGGCGTAATTGCACAAAATCCGGATTTTTCTTTAAAATATCATTAAGTTTCGCGGCAGCTAGAATGCCACAGCCATCCGTTAAATATTATAAAGCCATATTTACCTAATAACAATTTTAAATTCACATAATATACATTCATAATGTGACGACAAAAAAAATATCCTATACAAATATGTATTAACATAAAAAATGGTAGCAGTTCTGTATACTTACATATTCATATTCATGATCAGAGATAGGAATTCGGGACAACATTCCCGAGACGGGTTATAATCCGATACTATACCGCGAAAAACGCGCGATAGAATAATAAAATAAATGGTAATTTCTGACCAGTTTTTTTTTAATTACACATCAAACTTTTTGCATGTAAAACCCACACCGATGAGGGGTCGTTTATCGCCGAGAATTATATACTTAATATGTGAGGAAAGACGCATAACCTTGGTGACAGCAACTGCCGCGACCTTGTATTGTTTACCTGCCTGCATCGTTCTGTTCAGTCTGTCAACTGTTACGGTTGAGAACTGTTGCATATACGGCGAGTATAAAGACGTTTTTTATTTCCTTTATTGCTGTTATGTCGTTTGTGTTGAGTGCAGTGTAGTTAGTTCTGGCCGAGTTCTGACAAGCCACTGCAGCCTTAGGAGGCATCTATCATTGATCGGTATTGAGGACGACCCTACATGTTCAGGATGCGGAAGTGATGAAGAAACATCCTACCACTTCCTGGGACAATGTGAAGCGTTTGGGCGCCTGAGACATAGCATCTTCGGTTATGAGGCGCTTCTAAGGGAGGAGATGAACTCCTTCACATTGAGTGATATCCCGACCTTCATTAGAAGATCGCAAGTATTCGACGGGGGGAGCAAGAGAAATACATGGCTGAGGGGACAGATGGGGGTTGGTAAAAAGGGCCCGCCTACGGCCTACTTGCCAGGCGTCAGTCTTCCCCATCAATACCATTACCATTAGTTCTGGCCGGATGCTCTAGCTCTGGAGCACCCGAGCAGTCGGCGACTATGTTATCTTGTAAATTGTTCAATGGGATCTGTTAATATACTATTGTTCTCATGTATAATGCGCAAATCTGCTTCAATTCGTGGCTTTTCAAACTGTTGCTGGCATTCCCAGATAAATATGGACTTTTTAGGGTCGATTTGGAAACGACAGCCTTAACTTAAAGTTCGAGAACTAATAAGTTCGAAACCGGTCTATGTCTGGTTAGGAATTGACAAATGATATTGGCTACCGATCTATCATGATTTGAAGGTATAATCCAATGCAGGTCGGGGTATTTGCCTGCTGAGTAGTTGTTTCGTTCAAATCATATTTAATAATAGTTAGTCCACCTGGGCTAGAGGTCGCCGCTCTCGGTATTTCCCATCTTATTTCTTGCGTTCCCGGTTGCATCAATAGTTATCCACAATTTTTTGTCAGACTTTATAGTATTTTCAATTATTTTTTTAACACGAAGATCGTGACGTCGCGTCGTAGTTGTCCTCTCGTTAATAATGTTCATTTAAGAACGTACTTTTCCAAAACAAATTAAAATGTCCTTTATCAAGTAAATTGTCCGAACCATTACACACAGTCAACATAATAAGATAATATAAAAATACCCAGTATGGAAATTATAGTTGGCGATTTTTCTTCCGACTTTTACTTTCAATATGTATTTTACAATTACTTGAACTCCAACCAATCAAACATAACTTGCAAACAACGCATCGTATGACTGTTCCATCGTATGTTAGATCGAAAAATCATCATGAATTTACGAAAGTGATGCCCAAGTGGCAAAGATTGTCGAAAAATTGCCATTGTTAGCTAGAGAGGTGCATGTGTTCCCTACGACGGCTAACAATAAACTATCGCGAACCAGTCGAGAGTGTGGGAACCTTGACTTGCTCGAATCCCCGTTCAGCCGTGTGCCACTGTGTTAAATCGCATGCCAAATCTAATCATAACAAACAACAGACAACTAGAGTTCTTTGAAAATTTAGAAATTATGAAACATTTATTGAACCATCTAGGTATAAATACAATACGTCGTCAGTTTAACTTTAATCTCATTCATGTCGTGATGATGCCTGTTTTTAATCATCTCCAGATGATGCCAACTTAGTTGGCGAAACGCGCGTCGAGTGCAGTGTATAGTGTTTTGGTGTTTCGTGGAAAACTACGTCAGTGTTAGATTCAAATTTAGCGTTAAAATGATCTAGTGCATTTTCTAGATTTCTAGTAACTTTCCCTGTGCAAATGTGACTTTCATTCACTCCTAGTTTTAAGAACAAAGTATAGTATCTATGCCTGTCTGTGTGTAGCTGGATTTAAACAACATAACAATCTTGTTTTTTATTACAGATACAATTGAACACGTTACAACAAGATGCAGAGGAAGATAGTGTCCCACAGCCGCTCTTATCTTCTACGCCATTAAGTAAAAAAAAGAAAAGTAGTGCCTGACTCCAGTTCTGGATCTTTATCATCTTTTGTTGTACGTACGACCAAGTCTAATAAAGAAGAAATAGATAAATAAACTACTAGAGCTCTTTATGCGACAAACATCAGTTTCATGTGTATTGAACAACCTGAAGTAAAAAGGGCAATAACGCTTTTACGACCTGGATATGTACCACCATCTCGACATGATGTGTCCAACAGACTGCTCGATGAAGTGTATAACTAGGAAAAAAGTAAATGTATTAAAGATTTATCAGGAAGTTCAGTTTGTCATTGGATGGATGGTCCAACATATACAATGAACCAATAATATGTCCAACTGTAACTACGGAAAATGGGTCTTCCTTTTTAGTAGACACGATAGACACATCTGGAAATCCACATACATCTGTATATTTAACAGAACTTGCAACAAATTTAATTAAAACTCTAAACACTGACTATACCTGTACAGTAACCAGTTTTGTGACGGATAATGCTGCCAATATGAATGCTATGAGAAACCAAATTGAAGAGTCAACAGTACTAAATGTTATTACTTACGGTTGTGCTCCACACATTTTAAACTTGTTATCTAAGGATTTGGAAATTAGTGAAATTAAGGAACACGTTACGTTCGTTGTGAAATACTTCCGAAACAATCATTTTGCCTCTGCCACATACGCAAAAGAAGGAGGAAAAAAACTTACTTTACCTTCTGACGTAAGATGGAACTCACTTGCCGACCGCTTAGAGGGTTTCGTTAAATCATGGCCCACACTTTTTAAAATTAGCGAGGAACATAAAAATGAAATTGACAGCATAGTAAGACAGAAAATATCAAACATTTATTTAAAAAGAACTGCTGAAGATTACTTATCACTACTAAAACCTATATCTGTTACACTTGATAGGCTTCAAAGAAACGATGCAATTTTATCAGACGTCGTAGAACAATTTAAAATTCTTGAGTCGCATTTTGACGAAACTGAAATGAATTTAAGGCAAATGCAAACATTTAGATACCGATACGGTCAGTGTATCACCTCATACCATTTGCTAGCCTTCATTCTAGACTTTACGAAAACAAAGCATAAATTAACAGAAAGCGAAAAGAATCGTGCTTTAGAAACCGCTAATGAATTATATCCCGAAAGTGGTTTACTACCACTGATAATCTGAGCCTTTTGCCGATATTATGTTTCACGAAAAAATTTTTAAAAACACAAAACCCTTGGACTGGTGGAAATCCCAAAGAAATGTTGATATTATTGACAAATTATTCCCGATTATCAAGCAACTATTTTCTACTGCAGCTAGTTCAGCCTCGGTTGAGAGAATATTTTCGACATTTGGTTTGATTCATTCTAAGATTCGAAATCGTTTAGGGACCGAAAAAGCAGCTAAATTAGTTTTTTTGTACAAACTTTACAATAATTAACCTAATTTAAAATTTTTGTTTTGGAGTAAATCATGTTTTATTTTCTTTTTAGAGTTGGTTTTGTTTAATTTGTTTACTTTATGTTTCTGCTTTTAAGTAGGCACCTAATTTATAATGTACATTTAAGAAGGTAACTTTTGTTTTATATGTGTAACCTAACTGTGCTTTTCTTCTTTTTATTTGAATTTTTTTTTCAGTTTAATTTGTATCTAACTTTTAAATAAACTATACTTTTTATTTGAATTTTTTTGAAGTTTGATTTACTGGCTTTACACAACTTGATTTAAATCATGATTTAAATTTAAAAAATCAGTTGATTTAAATCGTATCAAATTGATTTAAATCGTATCAAATTGATTTAAATCGTCGCAACCCTGTTTTGAACTGAACATATCGTGGTAAGGTTTTAACGCTTTGGACATATTACTGCATAGGAAACAACATGCAAGCTTTAACATACTTTTCCACATATCTTCTAACGCCCTTCAGCTAAAACGTGCATTCAAATTTAAACCATTATTTTGAGCAACCAAAGCAAGAATTTAATTCACTACTAATATAACTTTTATGACAATTTTAAGTTCTGAAAAATAAAACTTTATTTTCTCGAATTCTCAAGAACTCTTAACAATTTTTGTTTGACTATTATCGTTCTTTATAGACAAAAAAGAAAACCAAAGTGAGCATTCATCCCGACTCGAAATAAAAATCTATAACACAATCTTATTTGCTCATAAATTTTATAACACATATTTTTTATTTAGACAACAAAACTACATTAAATTTCTCAATTCTCTAGTTAAATTTTTAGTTGCGATTACTCTGTGGAAGGTTTAGTTTAGTTTAGTTGGAAGAATAAGTTTAATTCGTAATTGGAATGTAAGAAAATCATTCTCATACCTTTTCTAAAATATTAACTTAAATGGGATCAAATATACCAGTTGCCTTATAAATGAAAATTTGTACATATATTCATGAAAAGATTAAACTAAAAAAAAAATAGTTATGGAGGAATTGATAACTTGTTTATTAACGTTTCTGCATTATTTGGTTATGAAAAAAACGAGGAAAAACAATTTTAGTTTAAGAAGTGTTTAGCCGTGGGGAACCAACAATGTCCTAAATCTATCATCAATACCTCGTATTGCTGCCCAATGTTCTCTGGATGATGGTTTCGAAGTACCCTAGCCAATAAATCCCGCACATGTTCAATGGGATTCAAGTCAGGAAAATGTGGTGGAAGAGGATCGTGATCAATTCTGGGAGTTTCAAGGATGTTGAATATTTGCTGAGTACGATGGGGCCAGGCATTATCATTAATAAAAATAAAATTTGCGCCAATAGTAGCTTGAAAATTGTTTATATTTAAATTAAATTTCTTATTGTGACGTGACGTATTTCACTTTTTTAAATTAAATACGGAGCTAGTGCGCATGGGCGCCGCTAGAAAATTTTCCAGGGAGGGGCAAAATAATATGCATTTTATGAAATTTTTTCTTAAATAAGAGAATTCTAAAAAATAAATGTAAACTTTGGACCTCGCTAATACAACTAAAATATACTTCAAAAACAAAAAAAAATTAGTCAACGCATTTTTTATTTACTACATTATGGCATAATGTAAGAACGAAAATGAACTCTAAGAAACTTAAAATGGCCGTCATCTTTACTTACACACACACAGTTTTGGTATTAATTAAAGTATAAAGAAAACCGAATATATCGCTATTCTTCAATATATGTTTCAATCGGCCCATTAGACAGCACAGTTTATCTGTCTTAAGCCTAATAGCGATGGTATGAAAAATATGCTTGCCAAATGTTGATTTACTTGCTATACCAAAGATTAATAAATAAAGCTGCAAATCGTTTGTGTGTATCATGGTCGTAGAGTACTTACTGTCGCCGGCATTCACCTTGACCGCGAAACTCTTTCGGCCATTTGCTGACAAAGTGAATAAATTCATAGGTGAATTCCCGGATTTATTCTATGATCGTGCTAAAATAATTTGTAAAATGTGCGAGAAAGATTTGATATGCTGGGATAAGCGTGATTGTGTACACCATAAAAATAAAAAAAATGGCGTGCCTTCGACAACACAGTTTATGTTTGATTTACTATTAATGCTGATTGCCTGTGATGTTCCGCTGCACATACTCGATAAACAACCATTTTGAGAGTTCTGGAATAAATACAATGCCCAGGTGAAGTTACCAAGTCGCACAACGTTATGTAACTATCTACCAACTGTACACGTTGACATGGTAAATAAGATGAAATGTGAATTAAAAAATACACGGCTATGGTTATCTGTTGATGAGACAACAGATTGTAAAAACAATTCTATTTTAAATGTTATAGTACGAGTTCTGGACCCTCTTAAACCGACAGTTCCACTGTTACTAGCTAGCAAGACTAAGTCAGTGTACTAGCGAAACAATTACCAGGGTGGTGCTGGAAACGTTAGAAAAATTTGAACTGTCAAAAAGTCAAGTGTTGATGTTTGTGACTGATGGCGCCGTGACAATGCGTTCGGTAGACCGTTGTTTGCAAGAACAAGGTTGTACGTTTATACATGTTACGTGTAAAGTGCATGCTTTACATCTTGTGGCAGAAACTATTCGAAAAGGTTTTCCAGAGGTGGATGCATTAATAGCAACTACAAAAAAAGTGTTTCTTAAATCTCCTAAACGTCTCCGTGCATTTCATAACAAGTGTCGCGGTATTCCTGAACCACCACAGCCGATTCTTATACGTTGGGGAACAAAGATACGACACTCTGAGAGGGCGACTTATTTTCAAGAGAGATAAAGATATCCTACCAATTTAAAAGACATTAGAGCTATCTGTGAGCACTGCGCATGTGCAGCATTGGGGTATGTCTCTGATTGTAGAAATCACACACCACAAATGTATGTAATGTATGTACAAAATACATTATGGATATTTCCCATTATGAATGTTGCTTGCAAATTAAGGCACTTTCCTACCCTTTTAAAGGGACAAGATCACTGAAGACAGTAGCGAGAGATCAAAGGAATGCCGATGAAGCCTCGTATCTTTATAAATTTTTGGCTATATATGATATTAAAAGCAAGTCGCCTGATATATTTCCAATAATTTACCTTGATACTTGATTTCGTAATTTTTCAGGGGGGGGAACTGTCCCCGCTTGCTCCTCGCCGGTGACTCCTATAAGTTAATCAATGCAATAATTGAATACGATATTAATAACCGAGGGCCTAGATATGAAGGATGAATTGATGGACCAAACTCCTTGAATCTAAATCGTTCCGATTAGACACCTAATGTGCTTCACGTAATGTGCTTCTTTCTTGAGAAGCGTAAAGGATAGGATTCATTCCTATTATAAATCGAAGATAATGATCTTGTCCTGGTAGGGATGCACGTTACGGTATGATATTTTCGGGTACCGGTACACCGGTATTACAGTTTACGATGCGGCACGATACGGTACATTTTTCACCAGGACCTACTGCATCAAATATCGACAAGTATTTTAGTAAAATTGTTTGGATGCTCATGGCATGTGGCCGTATTACCTAAAGTAGAACAAGTAATGTTTATATGTAATATTTATGTTTATTTCTGTTAAAAGAGTTAGGAGTTTCTAATCTTATTCTGTTTGTATTAGTATAAGCATATTGGTGGCAAATTTTATGTTTTGTATTATTGGCAATAAACAAAATTTTAAAAACCCTTGCAACAAATGCCGGATCGGATGTGAACCGGTACTTCGTGTTCGATATTTTACCCAACCAGATAACTGGTTAATCGGTTTTGGATTATTAGCGGTTTTATATAAAATCGAAAACCGGTTACTCAGTTACCCGGTTTTGATCTAAATTTGGATTTGATTTTTTTCCGGTTTTGCCAGCACTAATATAAACAATATGATAACTTTGATAAGACTCGCGAGGCCCAACGTTGTTGTGCTATGGTGGGTTATGCACAGCAACTAAGCGGTGAAATCAATTCTGTACCGGCAGTGGCCGCTTAGGCGTCCAGCTGTTATTGAAAAAAAATCAGGCCTCTTTAAACCCCTTATACACTCATTTTAGATTTAAAACATAAAAATCAAAACCGATCAAGTGGATATAGATCAGTTCTATTTGGTTCTTTTCACGGCCGAGCTTCAACTCAAATAAAAAATATTTCAAATACATATTTAATGCATTTGAAATATTTTTTATTGGAGCCGGGGCCCCGGCCGTGAACTGTATGTTCAAAAGACACTTATTATTAGAGCTGTCCGATGTGCCTGGAGTACAGCCACGGTCTTGCGCTGTCGTCACACGTGACGATTTAGAAGTGATTTACGCTGCAGTTTTATTTGAAAGGTTAATGCGTGAGGTTGTACCTATAAATTATACATAATGTCGAACGCGCCAAAGGGTAAAAAACGACCGTACGCGGACACAGTGAATAAATTTATGCAAAATAATTTGTAAAGTTTGCAATCAAGACTTAATGTGCTGGCACAAAACAGATTGTCGTCGTCATATCAATACCGTGCAACATCAAAATAAAAAAATGGCATGCCTTTGACAACTCAGTTTATGTGTGATTTATTGTTAATGTTAATAGCCTGTAATATTCCGCTACACATACTGGATAAACAACCATTTCGGGAGTTTTGGAATAAATACAATCCCCAGGTGAACTTACCAAGTCGTACATCGTTATGTAGATATATTCCAGCTGTTCGTGAAGACATTGTAAATAGGATTAAATATGGATTAAAAAATACACGGCTCTGGTTATGTATTGACGAGACGACAGATTGTAAAAAAAAATCTATTTTAAATATATTTTAAATATTATAGTACGTGTACTGGACCCTCTTAAACCAACATTTCCACGGCTTTTTATTATGCTGAATATTTTCAACAAATAAAAGCTGTGATACTACAGTTCAACCCTAACGAGGCTGCAGCTATTAGGGAAAGCCAGACAAGCTTTCAAGGCGTTTCCCTTGAAATAGATTTAAAAAGTATTAATAACAATTATAGGGGACTACACGACGCAATAGAAAAATTGCAAAATAGTTCGTTGTCGTTAGTGGAATCGCTGCAAATAGTGGACGACGTAAAAACACAGCTACAGGCTATAAATGACGCAAAAAATAATCGCGTTAGTGAAAAAATTCGAGAGTGTATTACAGGAAGATCCTGATTTTAGCAAATTAAGACAAATTTGTGATGGTGCATCTACAACTTCGTTAAGTGAGTTCACAGATTGTTTTACTTATGCCTGTATTACATCCGTAGATGTGGAACGGTCATTTTCAAAATACAAACATATTTTTTCACCAAAGCGAACATCGCTGACAGAGACAGCTGTAGAAACATACCTGATGCTATTATACTATAGATCTTCCCCACTTTGTGATGACGACAACCAAACTACTTCATAAATCTGTTTAAAAGGGTGAGTTTTATACAAATTTTTATAAAATGTAACATTATTGTTAAAATTTATTTCCATTTAATATACTTATTCAAGTATTATGATATGATGTAAACATATGAGTCATATGACGGCTCTGGCGGCCAGGTGACCTCGGACAGCTCTACTTATTATTACAGATAAATGATCAAACGACAAAATATCTAGTATCGATAATTAATAAATCTTTTGAATCAGGAATATTTCCATCTTTTTTAAAAACATCTATAGTGATTCCGCTTTACAAAGGTGGCGATTTAGGTGACCCATTTTATTTTCGTTCCATATCACTGATACCCAAATTGGCCAAAATTATTGAAAAATTTGTTAAAAAAAGGGTTGTTGGTTTTTTTGTCATCCTGCAAGTTGCTCAATAGTCACCGATTTGGCTTTCAAAGAAATAAAAGTACAATGGTGCCATATTCTCATTTCTAGAGACGGTTTGCACTGAAATTAACAGTGGAGAGTCTGTTGCGGCAAAATTTTGTGATCTGTCGAAAGCATTTGATTGAGTCCAACATGAAATATTGTTTCAGGAGCTTGAACAATATGGCTTCAAAAGCACTACCTTGAACTGGTTTTGGTTTTATTTGTTAGACCGTAGCCATAGGAATTCAACACAAACTCAATATACGTCATGGAGTGCCTCAAGGTTCTGTTCTTGGCCCAATTTTGTTTTTAGTGTATATTAACGACCTGCCTAAAATTGATATCAAAGGAAACTTTACCTTATTTGCTGATGCCGCCACGATATTGTGGCAAAATAAATATGGTAATACACTTTGGGAATTAATGTGTTCTGATATAAGGTCAAATACTGGTGTGACTCTAACTTGCTTTCATGTAATAATAAAACAAACATAATGACCTTCCGATGTAATCTTTTGAGCATCCCTTTGGGCATGTACTTGAAAATAGGCCATGTATAAAATTCCTGGGACTAAATATCGATTACAACCTAAAGTTTAAAGAACATGTTAGCCTAAGTAATAAGCTAGCACCTAGAAGCTATGCCATCAGAGTCATATTTAATGAATTAGGTTACATGACTGCAAAAACTGCATACTTTCCATTAATTGAATTGCATTTGAGATACGGTATTACTTTCTGGGGTGTATGCAGTAAATACGTAATGCATTTGATATTTGTAATTCAATATTTGTGTAGAGCTAGAATTCTTGCAAACCACATTTCTTTGCCCATGGAATTCGGACAGTTATTTCCATTTACATTTCGGAAACAGTATGTTTAATTCACAAACACAGAAGTGGTCTTAATAATACTTCATCATCTTGTCACTCGTCAAAATAAAAACTGTGCTTACCAATTCCAAGATTCCCTCTAGTCAAGGACTCTATTATTTACAATGGTTATAAGATGTATAATCATCTTCCTAACAATCTAAAAGACATTGTTTCAAATTGTCAATTCCGAAAGGCAGTTAAAAGTTTGCTAATTGTCAAACCTTATTGTAATTTAGAATAGTATACGTTTTAATGTAATATAATTTGATATTTTATTTATTTTAAATTGTTTTTTTATTGCATTGTTTGACTTGTATATTCTGTTTGTTATATATCTATGTTTATGTCTATGTTTTCCTGGTTTTTGTTTGCTTTATTTTGTTCATATACTTTTGCTCTTTTTTACTGTCAATGCGACATATATTTTGATTTGATTTGATATTTTTCCTATTTCTTCAACAAAAGTTCCATACTGACTAAATTTAGAAAGCGAATAACGGTTTACTTGTTAGTCTAATATGATTAACGTTATTAAAAAAATATTTAATTGCTATGCTGACCTAGATAAATATGTATTATATAGGGTTTCCACAAAACGGTAACAACATTTGAAACTGAAAGGTAAATACAGATAAGAAACAAGGACAGCTAAAGCCGATTTGTACGACTCTGTTAGCAGCTCAAGAGGTCTTAAAACGATTATACGATTCGACCAATTTAAATCAGTTTAGTTTAAAATTGTAAGTAATGTATGAAAAATCTAGCCTCTCGCATTAGGAGAACTGTATCCGGAAAATTATAACAAGCGTTAAAAAAGCGACGCACAGTGCAGCGACCTGTGGAGAAAAAATGTAAAAACCGATCCTTTATTTTTGGGTTTAATTACCTACCCTATAAGTAGGTAAGTAACCAAACAAGCTATTATAAAAAAAGGTTCCTGGAATTTCCCGGTGTCGGGAGGGTTGGGGGAGGGGTATTGAACAGAATCGAAGGTAATTTCAACATAGTGGTCCAGTTGAAATTTTGCTTCACTTGTGAATAGTTGTGTGCTGAACAGTATTTAATTTGTGCTATTTTGGTCATGGAGAATATAAATCCAGGTATGGTAACTATTTAAATAATACATAATGACCTTGATATTTGGCATTCTTCAACCTGTTAATTTAAATTTTATAAACGAGTGTAAAATTTGATTCTTATTGATTTTTTAAGAACTTCTGTAAGCTTTAAAAAAAAAGTATATAAAAGTATATATGCAACTTTCTGCTATTTTGTAGTCAATTTAGTATAGATTAAAGCTATAATATGATTTTGTGCAAATATTTGCAAATTTGTATAAAAGCTTTTCCTTTATAGGTCACCCTCTTACGTATGGTGAATGTTTTGAGGTTTGGGTGTCAACAGTAGATAAAGACAAATTTACTGCAATAAAGCAATGTATTACGAACTTGTATAACATTACAAAACCCTGACGCTCCAGAACTACTAAATGTTGCAAAATTAATATGTGCTAACTTAAAATCAAGGTGGACAAAGTGCTCACGTTCAAGATCCTATTTATTAAAAAAGAAAGTGGTTTTCTCGCCTCGAAAATTTCAATCCCTGAAAGTTTAATAAAATCTACCAATATCAGTTCGTCTACCTCAATTACTGGCCGGGGCCATCCACAAAACCAGTTCGAAGAGTGTTCCGTCAAAACAAAAAAACGTAAAGTGGAAACATTGGTAAAAAGCTTCGGTAGTGCGGAATTACAGTTTGCTTCTAGTATCGCTGGTCCATCAACTTCAACAGGACTTTTAGAAGTAAAGAAAAGAATTGAGTTTGCAGCAAGCACTTGCTCTTTACTTAGATCTAGACTTATCTGAACGCAAGTACAATTTATTAAGGACTGTGGTAAATATCGTACATAGAGATACTTTTCCTAGTTTATATAGACTTCATCTGTTCAAACAGCACTCATATATTGAGATATCATCCGCTTCTAAGACAGCTGTTGAAGTTAATATTCAAAATATGTTATATAAAACTCTTAATAGTATTTGCAATCTTATTAATGTTGTAGATATACATAGCATTACTTCATTAAATTAAACTCTTGTCTGTAAATGGGGCATGGATGGAAGTTCCAGTCACAGTATATACAAGCAAAAATTTTCAAAAGAATCTGAAACTGACGAATTTATGTTTTTTATAGGTTTTGTCCCTATTATGCTCATGGACAAATCCTCGCTATATTATCGACAACTTAAATTTATGTTTTCTAAGGAAAAACGAGGAAATAATTAAACAAGAATACAATAAATTTGAAAATTGTTTTATAGATATTAAAAACATTCGCATGAGAATTGGCGAAAGAGAAATTTAACGTAGATTTTGAATTTCACTTTACAATGATTGACGGAAGTGTATGCAATATTGTGACCGAAACAAAGTCTACTGCTACTTGTTATCTATGCGGAGCAAAACCGACTCAGATGAATAAAACAGACTTGACTCAGTTTGTAGCGGATTCTGAAAAATATAAATATGGATTGTCAACTTTGCATTGTTGGATTCGTTTCTTAGAATGTTGTTTAAAAATAGTATATCGCCTTCCTTTTAAAAAGTGGCGAGCTTCAAGGAAATTTAAGGATTTGAAAGAACAAACCAAAAAACGAATTCAAAGTGAGTTTAAAAAACAGTTAGGGCTCAATATAGACAAACCAAAACAAGGTTATGGTAGTTCCAATGACGAAAATATAGCTAGAACAAAAGAAGAATTACTGGTCCCTTTTTTTCATGGAAGTTTAACTGGACAGAATATCGCTCGGCATATCGTGAAGAGATTCTAATCCCAACGAGATGAAGCCCGAGTATATTGCAGGTTGCAAGATATTCTTCAGGACCGTTTAATTGGTTTAAATACTCATGAATTTTCTACAAATAAAGTATTGCTTTGGGAAAACTTAATCAATCATTATTTGTGTGTGATAGGTACATATTATACAATGTGTCCCAAATTGGGCGTGTATGCATTGCTATCTCGGTTATTATTAGAGATAGAGAAACGGTTAAATGGGAACTTTTTTAAAGAATTATATGACCGTTTCGATGCGGTTTTTAAATTTGGCCTAGCTCTCTTCGTTTTCCAGATATTTTCAAAAAACTGTAAACGTGCATTTTAAAAATCTTCCCGTATCTGCCTAATTTGATGACTGATGATATTTTAATAAGTACATTGTTATTACACTTTTTAAGGTGCTTTCGTTGACGTTACCAAAAATTTCTATCGCCATTTGTTTTTGAGTTAATGCCACTAACTTTGTTTTTTCTTATGAGCGCCATACTGGATTTTTTGATAGTTCAATAATGCTCTTAATTTTCTTTTCAACGATGTCTCACAATGTCAGGAAACAATTAGTTACTGGTGTAAAATATAAAAAAATTCAGTTTTCTAAGTAGGCCATGAAGAAAATTTATTTTAAAATAATTCGATTTTATTAGCTTCAACTTAAAATTTCAACAATTTAATTAAAAACTTAAAAAAAATGTTCAATATGTCGTCCTTGTTCATCAATGCACTTTTGACATCGCTTTAATATTGAACTACACGCTCTCCTTAAAGTATATCCGTTAACAGCAGCCAAAGTATTTCTTACACGTTCCTCTAAGATTTGAATATTTTCTAGTGGTTCAAATGCATAAACTTCGTTTTTTGTATACCCCCTAAGAAAATAGTCCAACGGAGTGAGATCAAGAGGCCTGCATGGCCATAGAACGTTGCCATTATTTGCAATAATTTTATTATCAAAAGTTGCTCTTAAGAATTGTTACTATGCCGCTATTATGGCTGGACAACCATCATGATGGTACCAAATCTGGTTAATATCTTCTACTGCAAGTCTAAGAGCTGGTATTATTTTTTCTTGCAACATTCGCAAATAATTTGCACAGTTCAAATTATCATGATAAATAAATGGTCCAATAATACCATTACCTGGAAAGTATTTTTTATATGAATTATTATCAATGAACGATTTAAACAAGTTTACCTATGATGCCACACCAGACATTGAATTCAAATTTGGTTTGAAACCTTCTTTGGCTAATTATGTGAGGATTCTGGATACTCCAGTAGTGTGTGTTATGTCTATTGAAAACACCACAATTAGTGAATCTGGTCTCGTCTGTCCATAATACTTTTGAATGAAAGTCTGGGTTCTGTAGACATTTTTGTACAAACCAATCACAGTATGCTACTCTTCTCTCATAGTCATTTTCTTGTAAACCTTGAACGATGGTTGGTTTGTGTGGGTGATAATGATTTTTCTTTAAAATGTTATGCACAGTTATTTTGGGAACATCTGCCTGATTTGAAATTTGTCTTACAGATGCTGTAGCATTATCTTCTACGAATTCTAATACAACGTTACTTCGCTCTTCTTTATCTATCTCGTAAGTCTTATTTCTTTTTCCATTAAACCGTCCATAATTTAATAAATTAATAACAAGAGTCCTAAAATAACTTTCATTCAGTTGCACGCGTTCTGGAAAGTTATCCTTATAAATTCTTGATGTCTCATCAGTATTTTTATTTGATTAAAAATAAATCTCTAGCATATCTAACTTTTCTTCGTTTGTATATCTCAAAGCCATAATAAATTCAAAAAATGAACATAATAAAAGATCCACACAAAATTAGTTATTACACAGTAATGGTAGATCACAGTGAAACACTAGTAAAAAGAAGAACAGCAATTATGACAACAAGAACTGTCAATTAAACATTGTTTTGTCTATTGTCATGGTAACAAGATCCATGGCACCTACTATTAGAAAAATTATACGATTATTTTATTTTATTTGGACGGTGCAAATCAATTCAACAACTCATTTAAATGTGTTTTAATTTTAAGTTGAAGCTAATAAAATCGGATTATTTTAAAATAAATTTTCTTCATGGCCTACTTAGAAAACTGAATTTTTTCATATTTTACTAGTAACTAATTTTTTTCCTGATACTGTGATACATCGTTGAAAAGGAAATTAAGAGCAGTATCGAACTATCAAAAAAATCCAATATGACGCCCATAAGAAAAAACAAAGTTACTGGCATTAACTCAAAAACAAATGACGAGAGAAATTTTTTGGTAACGTCAAGGAAAGCACCTTAAAAAAGTGTCCTTATTAAAATATCACCAGTCATCAAATTAGGCATATACTGGAAGTTTTCTAAAGTGCACCTTTACAGTTTTTTGAAAATATCTGAAAAACTGACAGAGCTAGGCTAAATTTGTAAAACGACATCGTAACGGTCATAAAAATTTTCAAAAAGTCTCCATTTAACCGTTTCTCTATCTCTAATAATAATCGAGATAGCAATGCATGCACCCCCAATTTGGGACACAGTGTATTCATAATAAGGATAAAGCGACAATATTTAAATTAACATATACTCCAGGACCAACTATCTTATGCCGTTATCATAATTTATAATAATTATAGTCTCGTTATAAATTTAATTGAGGAGGTTTGTCATTTCCTCGCGAAAAGTAGATGGTTCATCTATTTACATTACATTTAATAAATTGAGGCACAATATTTGAATATTCATAAGTAAAGCTGCAAATCGTTTCTGTGTATCATGGTCGTAGAGTACAGATGTATTTACTGTCGCCGGCATTCACCTTGACCGCGAAACTCTTTCTCCAGTCCAGTCTATTATTAGCTTTCGAGTTGTGTACACGGTAAGTCACTTGGGCGTACTGCATATTGTTTTTGGGTTTTTATTTTATTTGTTGTATTGTATTGTTGATATTAATTTAATAATAAAGCATGGCAGACGTACGCAGGGGTAGAAAACGGCAATTTGATGACAAAGTGAATAAATTCATAGGTGAATTCCCGGATTCATTCTATGATGGTACTAAAGTAATTTGTAAAGTGTGCGAGAAAGATTTGATGTGCTGGGATAAGCGTGATTGTGGACTTCACGTAAATAGTGTACACCATAAAAAAAATGGCGTGCCTTCGACAACACAGTTTATGTTTGATTTACTATTAATACTAATTGCCTGTGATGTTCCGCTGCACATACTCGATAAACAACCATTTCGAGAGTTCTGGAATAAATACAATGCCCAGGTGAAGTTACCAAGTCGCACAACGTTATGTAACTATCTACCCACTGTACACGTTGACATGTTAAATAAGATGAAATGTGAATTAAAAAATACAAGGCTGTGGTTATCTGTTGACGAGACAACAGATTGTAAAAACAATTCTATTTTAAATGTTATAGTACGAGTTCTGGACCCTCTTAAACCGACAGTTCCACTGTTACTAGCTAGCAAAAGACTAAGTCAGTGTACTAGCGAAACAATTACCAGGCTGAAGACGTTAGAAAAATTTGAACTGTTAACAGTCAAGTGTTGATGTTTGACTGAGGCCGTGACAATGCGTTCGGTAGACCGTTCTTTGCAAGAACAAGGTTGTACGTTTATACATGTTACGTGTCAAAGTGCATGCTTTACATCTTGTGGAAGAAACTATTCGAAAAGGTTTTCCAGAGGTGGATGCATTAATAGCAAGTACAAAAAAGTGTTTCTTAAATCTCCTAAACGTCTCCGTGCATTTCATAGCAAGTGTCGCGGTATTCCTGACCCACCACAGCCGATTCTTACATGTTGGGGAACATGGTTGCAGGCAACTTTTTTATTATGCTGAATATTTCCAACAAATAAAAGCTGTGATACTACAATTCAATCCAGATGAGGCTGCAGCTATTAAGGAAAGCCAGACAAAATTCGAAGATATTTCCGTTGAAACAGCTTTAAAAAATATTGCGAAGAACTATAAACCATTACATGAAAGCATGAAAAAAAATTAGAAAACAGTGTGTTGTCGTTAGCGGTGTCACTGCAAGTAGTGGACGAAGTAAATCTACTGCTACTATAGGTGACGCAACAAATGAGCGCGTTAAAGAAAGGTTCGCAAGTGTGTTAAATAAAGACACCGGTTTTACCAAATTAAGACAAATATGTGATGGTGCAGCCCTAGATCCGTTAAGTGCATTTAAAGACTACTTTACGTATGCGTGTATTACTTCGGTAGATGTCGAACGGTCGTTTTCAAAATATAAGAATATATTTTCACCAAAGCGAACATCACTCATGGAGACAACCATAGAAATATACATGATGCTGCAAACTGGCTACACATCTTCTCCAGTTTGTGATATGCAAGCTAGTTCATCAAGCTAGTTAAGAGGGTAAGTTTTACATACATTGTTATAAATTGTAACAGTTTATTGTTTCTCGTATTAGTTAATTTCGCGTACGCCACTGTCCCACGGAACATTTTTGACAGCCCTACTGATAATTCATCATTACTATACAATAAAACACATTTTACTTTGTCGACTTTAAAAAGATAGTTCAAACTTTTTCAAACCATATGTTAGTCAGGTCACAATTTTCCAAATTTAAGCAATCTTCAAATATAAGAAACTATAAGTTAAATGTATTAATCAACTGAATTTTGTAAATCTAACAATAGTCAGGGCAATTATTTACTTAATAACCAGTTAGACTTACATCAATGTTTCTCAACTGTAATTCTTGTTTGTTAACCCTAAAAAACCCTTATTTAGTGACAACATACAATAACGTTCTCATAAAGTTCCCTATTTATTCCATGATGGAATTATATAACAGTTTAAGTGAACAGTGTGATATATTAAGTACCTCTTTAAATAATTATGTTAAAATAGTTAAAACTGTTTATTAGTAAATTTAATTATTAGTAGTGATAGTATTTTCACATTGTTGTTTAGGTGATATATATTAATTATTAGGTATTTTCAAAATTGTTGTTTAGATGTTATATATTACTTTTCCTAAATTAGACATAGCGTAGGCAATCGTTTAATCATTTATTAATTTATATTATATTTTTACATTTGTATATTAATTAAAATTAATTGTTATTTATATTTTCCTGTAACTGGATTATTCTGTTGGGCAATAAAGTCTAAATAAATAAATAAACTGTGTTTAAAATTTCTCATTAAAATGTATTGTATTATATGGTGTCGATTTTCTGATTTATTTCTTTGACGTTTAAATCTAAAAAACTATTATATTCATGTTTACAATAGTTTAACACGCACAAAAAACAATGGGTTGCGATGTAAGGGCTCAGTTCACAATTGGCAACCCCGTTTTTACAGGAAAGAACCTAATTAAATATGTCGAGTATAATGGGTTCAAGTCTTCTGATTATGTCCCGCCTTCAGGTGTTCCTCAAGGATCTGTTCTTGGGCCGCTACTTTTTAATATTTTCGTAAATGACATATGTAGTATGCTAGATGTCTATTTTTTAATGTATGCGAATGATATAAAACTCCTACATAGAATGCCTAACTTAAATGATTGTATTACATTACAAAACAACATCTTCAAACTTCTCTTGGTATCTCGAGAACAGTCTCACATTAAATGTGCAAAAATTTAATGTAATGACATTTTCCACTAAAGATTCTAATTATACCTTCGAATATATACTTAACGACGAACTGCTAACTTGACCGTCCATTTTTAAAGACCTGGGGGAAAGTTTTGACAGAAATCTAACCTTTGTTGATCATATTGATACGTTAATAGGTGACGTAAATAAGACTTTAGGTTTTATTATCCGCAATGGCCGTGATTTCCTCAAATACTGCAATTTTAAAATTATTGTACTTTTTATTTTTGCGGTCTAAGCTAGAGTATGCGTTCCTTGTATGGCAACCGTGTTGTAATAGTCATATTAATAAGAAAATTTGCAACGCCATTTTCTTAAATATTTTTATTTTAAATCTCATGGAGTATATTCACCTACTGGTTTTCCACAAAGCGATCTGCTTGATATGTTCTCTATGAGCTTTTAAAGAAAATCATCCATCATGAAACCGATTGTAGCGATATACTTCATAGATTAAATTTTCATCTTCCAAGAGTAAAAATCGCCACAAAAAACACACTTTTTATCTACCTAGAGCTCGGACTAATGTCACCTATTTATAACATATGCTCTAACTAAAATAAAAGTGAAAATGACATTGATATTTTTAAAAAATAGGAGACTATCTAACATAGTTAGTTATTATCTTTTTAACTTCCCGCTAAGAAAATTGAAAATTTTCAGAAATCGGGTTATTGGTTTCACCCCGATTTTCGAAAATCGAGTTTTTCTCAGATCTCGACGTTTTGAGGTCCTAAGAAGCTATTCTGACTATTCCCACGATGGTGTCTGTATGGCTATATGTATGTTTGTGTGTATGTGTGTACGGTGTATGTAAACCTCGTATAACTTTTGGACGGCTTGACCAATCGAAACGAGGCGTTCTAAAGGGGTTGACTCAACTTAAATTTCCTGAGAATTAGAACCGATTCGGCCCGGTAGATTTTGAGAAATCTCAAAAATAAAATTTTCAAAAATTTGTTTTTTTTAAATATCTTTTAGCCTACTGAACCGATCAATTCCAAAATATAATCAGCTGTTCTCCTTATAAAACAATGTCGATCGTCGCAAACCGCATCAAAATCGGTTGATTCGTTTGAGAGATATCGATTACGAAAAATTCGCAAAAAAAGTGTTTTTTTGAAATAATATTCAAAATTCCTGTCGGTTCGATTTTTGGTAATAAGATAACTTTTTTGTACTTAAAAAACTGCGTTGAATGCCGTAAACCGCATCAAAATCGGTTGATTGGTTCAAGAGATATCGATTACGAAAAATTCGCAAAATAGTTTTTTTGAAATAACATTAAAAATTTTTGTTGGGTCGATTTTTGGTACAAACATAACTTTTTTGTACTTGAAAAACTGCGTTGAATGCTGCAAACTGCATCTCGATTGGTTAATTTAGTCAAAAGATATCGCAGTTCAAAAATTACAAAAAAGTGTTTTTTAATATAACTTCGATATATTTCACCTAATCGTAGAGCTCAAATATGAATGTGTGTAATATTTTGAGCTCGGAGAGCTCAAAAAATTAACTAATACGTATATTTTTGAGCGCTTCAAGCTCGAAAATAGCGGGAAGTTTTAGGGATGGCCTGCAGGGTCAACCGATTTTCAGATTTTTATATGTATATCTATCTGTATGTGTGTATTATAGTATGTGTATATATTATGCATGTAATTTATTTTCAATTTTTCTATTTGTACTAAATGTTTTTCCCATCTTGTAAATGGTCTTTGTACTGTTAGATGGTGTATAAATAAATGAATAAATAAATAAATAAATGGAACAAATAGTTTAGCGTTGTTTATTATTCGTTTTTACAGTACCCACGGCAAATTACGCTGGCTCGGCTGAGACTAGCAGTTGTGACGTCACACCGTAACACTGAGGTCGTGTTTTTATGCGGTAATACTATATCACGACTCCTATTGGTTGCAGAGAGGCGCAGTTTTACGCAGAATTTAGTAGAGTGCAAAATATATAGAACTATTTTCTACATAATTCCAATTGTTTTGAAATTATAAGCGAAAAACTCCAAAATTGCACTTTTGACACTTAAAAATTTCTGAACGCATCAATAATTTTTACTGCCAAAATTACCGTTCTATGAAAAAAAAACCCTGTACAAGAATTAACCCCATTATTTTGTTTTAGGGACTGGACTTTAATGAAAGACATACAAATGACACAGCCTGAATACATTTAAAATTCGCTGCTCTGCAGTTTTCGAGATATTCCCGGTTAAATTGGAGCATCAATACACTTGCATCCTATGGCATGTATCTCTTAAGATAAACAAAATTCCCATGCTGTTTCAACATTCTTATCTTGCATACCTTACGGCTAAAACCTGATAATGCTACTAGTTCCCCGGATTATGATAGCAGGAAATTCAATTCTCAAAAATGTTGATATGTTTACAGACTAATATCATAAACCAACTTATTTCAAACATAAATTCTTAGCTGTGCGTGAACCGCGAAACTTCAAGTTTCCGCTCCATCTTATATAATTATTTTATTAAAAGAACCAAACCAACGGTGACTTCCCATCATCAAACGGATTTCGCAAACCTTAACACGCCCAAAGCTATTATTCTAATTGATTATTTAATAACCAAAGCTTTTATGTCTAGGTATATAAAAAACTAAGTCATACTATTTGAAACATAAAAAAAATTGAATGATTATCAGGCATTTCGAGTAAAGACGATGCAAATAATAGAACCTCCTTTTGTAGAGGAGCTTTGCAAGTTAATTTTCGTAAAAAACATTACAAAATTCCCAACTGTTGAACTTTCCCAACTCCATCACATTAGACCAGAATAAACCACTATAATAAATCAATAGAACGCATATATAACCGAAAAATCAATACCAAGAACATACCATGCCAGCATATACAAGACCATGCACTAGAAAAAGGTTTAAATTAAACTTCAAAATTAAAAACGTACCATACGAGAGATGTAGTTTTGTCGATCGGAATTTGAAGAGAGCTTTTTACCCCTATGCGCCATTTTGTGTACTGAAAGCTGGAAGCTTTTCAGTACGTACAAGGGCCTGTAACCGAGCTTTCGAGTTTGGCGTCGGCGCGCGGCCTACTACTCGCTACGGGTGTATGAGATAGGGCGATAGGATTATTTTCATTGTATTAGACAATTTCGAGTTGTTATTAAGGCACGGCTAATTATTTTGACGAATCTTTGGTACATTTGTTTAAGCGCATTACACCGTGCAGGATTTGAATGACATCTCTGAATGTTTATGAGCTGTGGCAGATGTACAGTTTCCATTTTGAAAGGGAAAACTTTTGAGGAATGGCAACGGCCTAGGACGCTCATTAAAATTATTCAATAATAATAATATTTATTTAAATACAGGGTTTCGGAAGTGAGTGCAAAAAATGGGGGTAGAAACTGAATTTTTCTACGAGCGTCCGCATTATAATTTCGAAAGTTGCGCTTTTCTGCACTAGTGCGGAAAAGTAATTATATTTTTATTTACATTTTCGGGCGTTATAATTAAATTTTTAAAACGTGTTAGTTAATATGCCAAAGTTTTTCATTTATATTTTCCTATTTTATACAAATTTAGTGAAATTAAGGCAATTTTTATTTACACTAACCCTTTTTAAGAAGCCCCTATAACTTTAAAAATTAAACAATTATGTACCCATGACTATCAAACATTTTACCTTTCTCATTAATTATATAGCCATGACTGTCTGATGTTGACGTATCTTAGTCACATAACAATTAAACATAACAATTAACAAACGTCAAATCAAACAGTAGCATATTTTTAAAGTAAAGCATAGGGTCAGTAGGGGTAAATATGAGACACCACAAAAGTGGTATTATTATAGGACAGATATTTTCTGCAACAGGGTATTTTGTTTTAAAAAATGTGCAATCAGATGTAACAACATGTTTTTTTAGAGTTGAATGAAAAATAATATTAACTGAAAATTTTTGTTAATTATTATTTACTAACTTTTACAAATCTTATCACAGATAAGTATAACATATATCTTTTTAAACAATTATTTTCCTGGCTATTTGCCAAAACGCTGAAACTTGATTACAAAAAAGATAATATGCACATTATGTTCAGTACTACTGACTCAATATCAAGAAGAGGAACTTAATTTGTTTTTAAATTATTACATGTTTTTTGTTCTTTCAAAAGACGGTTGTCCCTTATTAAATTCTCCACAAATTGTTATCCATAAAACAAATATTAAGAATAATTATGTGTTTTTGGGTTGAAAATAGTATATTATGTTACTAGTGGGAGAAGGCGAACATTACATGTTAAGACCAGAAGTTTGCTCAGCCGAGGCTGAGCAACTGGGCGAAACATATAATGTGTTTTCTACTCCAAGTGACATATACTCTTTTTCTTCAAGCGTCAAAATAAAAAAATTGCGACTTTAATTTCGAAAATGACGTCAAATATGTTCAATTTTGGCAAAGAAAATAAAATATTGGTAATACTAACCATTTTATTTATTAATTAAGCATAACATAATACTAACCACTTTATTTATAAATTAAACATAGGTAACATTTTTTTTTTAATTGAAATAAAATTAATTATAACATTTTTAGTTTTTAAACATAAAAATCTGTATTACTTATAGGTCTTTCCAAAAACCATTATTTACTAACATGAATATTAAATGTGCAATTCTGTATAGTACAGTTGCTTGCGTTAAAAGCACTGCTGGCTGTGTTTGTTTCTAGATTTATAGTTCTGTCGAATACATTACTTGTAATAAGATTGTCAGTTTGATTGTTCAAAATTCTTTCATTGTTGGCAGAAAATTCTTCAGTAAAAATGTTTTCAGTTTGACTTAAAGTACTGCGCTCATTATACTCTAATGGGTTTAGTATTTTCATCGCTATCTGTTTTTTGTTGTTTACAGATTCTTCAATGCATCCTTCAGCTACGCTGGTGGATTTCCATCCACCATGTCGCTTTAGGGTTGTTATATTTCCACCATTATCAACTAAGATAGTTGCCGAGGTTCTTCTAAGGCTACGGCCCCTATATTCATGTGAATTTGGCAACTTTAAAAACGACGCAACATCTTTTGCAACGTTTGAAATTTTATGTATGCCCATCACAACACGATGACAATGATCATTTTGATATTTAATAAAAAATTTACTAAAAGTTATGTCTTTTGGTCGAACAGTAGCATATTTTCTGTATAAATTTAAATAAAAATCTCCATTTAAAGTAAATGAGCGATGTTTTTTAGTTCTTGTGTTGGGAATATTTACTAAGATTAAATCTCCCAAATCTTTTATATCATTATCTTTTATTTGAACAAGTTCATCGCATCTACAGGCTCCTGTGACTCCAAATATTAGTACAACCTAAAAAATATACTATATTAATTTTATAAAAGTAAAATAAAGTTAGAAAGAGCAAAAAAAGTTAAAAGTACAGGATTCAAACCCGGGCCTTCAAATTACGAGTCCAACACTCTGACCACTGAGCTATATCCTGACATAATCAACGCATTCAATTCTTTTTTATCTATTATTTTCATAGCGGATAGATATAAAATAACTGGAATTTCACAAATTATAACAAAATTTTATATTACAGATATTGAAGGGTTAAATACATAATTTTAAAATGCGTACATACCTTTGTTGCTAAATATTTATAATTAGGTGCTTTATTAAGGGAATTCATAAAACTCTTCTTTAGACAAAACTTTTGACTTGCTAGGTTTATAATTTTTGCCTTGTCGCTTTAAAAAGGCAATTAACTTAGAATAGTTGTCAATTTTTACATTTTGTTCGATGTTTAATTTAGATTTTAGCATTGATTGCGCCCATAGAGTTGAACTTTTCAGTTTTTTTGGATAAATGTGTAAAATATGCTATCATCACATTTTCCGGATACATATGTACGTTGTTGTCCTTGGCCCATTTTATAAATTTATCGTACGCATTATCGTAACCTTTTTGGATTTCGCGGGAATTAATGTTGCCACTGATGAATTTGCAATTTCAAGTAATTCAGTTGGTGTGCACTGCATTTCTTCAGACATTTTTGCTTTTAAATTTGAAAACAGACCCGACGTGAAACTTAAAACTGACAATTATGACAAATCATAGCTACTTGGATTTTTAATTCGTTGTATGATAGGTACACTGCTGTGCAAAACTAAGTAGGGCAGCACTTATTACTGTACCTATAAGAGTTAAAAAGCGAGATAAGAAAGGAGTATTAAAAAAATGCCTTTAACTGGGAGACGGAGGATAAATGATAGTTGAATACGATCAGCAATTTGTAAATTATCTGCGTGCAAAAGCAGATACATTTATATTACATATGGGGTTATCATAAAGTAAGGGGTCTTTTTTTAAATTCTTATATAGTTTTAAGAAATTATGCTAGTAGCAGAAAGTAAACAGAATCTAGTTGCCTCAATAATTGGATTTTAGTGTATCTATAGAAAACAAAAGAATTGTCGTGACAACTATTGATACAAGTGTCAAACGAAATAATCGTAATTTAGAGAATTGTTCTCAAAATAAAACTCGCGTAACGTAAATTGTAACAATTTCAATATGGATCTGCAAACAAGAATTGGTTGAGTGCAATGTTATTATGAAGGCGGTAAAAATTGCACTACTGGATTACGAAGATTTCGTACGAAAATGGGTTTGAGAGCAGGCCGTGCAAAATGAAGGCGTATCGTAATTTGATTCGCAAATTTGAAAGAACAGGGTCTGTAAAAGACCTTCTGAGCTCTGGAAGACCTAGGATTAGTGATGTCCAAGTTGCAGAAGTTCTTCAGGAAAATCAAAACGTAGCCAATACTAATCCGCTAGCAATCGGTAGTGTGAATGCGATATCAAAACGATTACAAATGCCATACACCACGGTTTGGAAAATTTTACGGAAAATCTTAAAAATGTATCCCTATAAACTGCAACTGCTGTTTGAATTAAAGGACGCAGATTTTGCTCTCAGGTACGATTTTTCACTATACGTATTGGTTCAGATGGAAATTGAACCCGAATGGTTATCCCGTATTTTATGGACAGATGAGGCCCATTTCTCTCTTAATGGTGGAATTAATACTCAAAACTGTCGAATATGGACAGTAATTCAGATTTTAAATAATATGATTTAACAAAAATTATGCGTTGAATATTTGCACAAATTACTTGTTTTCACGCAACCCTTGTTTTAAGGGTGAAATATTTACTGATTTTTAAGATTAACCCCAAAATCTAATTCAAAACTTCAAAGACCATGCATTTTAGGAAAAAATATTATTCTTGTTTTCTTTTTTGCTTTTTTTTACGAGAGGAATCAGCCCCTCGAAGTTTGGCGTGACATTATTGAAACACCCTGTATAAGCTAAATTATAAAATAAGTATATATTTTTTTACTCATTACCGAGTTAGGCCGGGTAGTGGGTTAAGTATAAAAACAAACATTAACTACTAACAGTAAATGTACTCAAAAGCTAAATTTTATAAACTGAGTTTAATTATTATTTTTTTTGTTTTATTATATTTACAAATTCCCTAATGAACACTCCCTGGGTTTCAGATTTTAATACTTTTGTCTTCTTCCGTTTTGTTTGACTTCTGGCAAGTTTTCAGTTTTACCTGCGTTATTCGCACTTCACGGGTGTTCCCATTTTTAGGAAGTTTTATAGATAAGGCAACATAAAATCTAAATGAATCTGATAATGACGTGAAGTGAATTTAGAATGCTATCAAAAATCTGATTATTTGGTACAACTAAAATAATTATGAAATGTCTAAAAATATTTTTGTTTGTTTTTGTGTCGCACTTGTTAATTAAAACATTAAATATATTTAGTATTACTATAGTCTGTTTCTTATTGAAAAAAAGTAATAACACTTGCGGACAAAAAAAAATATCCCACTGGAATAAAGCCTTCTGATTACATAAATGACAAGCAAAAAGTCGTAACACATAACGTTTTCTTGTTACATTAATAAAACATTTTGGGCAGGAACAACATTATTGTTAATTTTACTAATCTATTTACTGCTATATATCAATGATGTCTATGGCTTACATAGACATATCTACAAAGATATACAAAAATTTTTTAAAAACATATGCCCAGTTAATTTTTTCTTTTATGTATTGAAAACGAATTTCCATTGTCCTTATCTTGATGACATCTTCTCTTTGCTCGTCGTTTACCGCACCCAAATTTTCAGGAAAAACATTTAAATAAGAATGCAGCAAGTGAATTTTTAAAGATATACGGCAACCAAGCGTTTGGAGCGAATCTAACAGTTTGCTTATTAGTTGCTTGTAGTTCTAATCCTTGTTCTCTAAAAATCTCCTAACCACGCTCACAAACGAGTTCCAACCACAAAATACATGCTTTTTCTTTTCCCTTTCATCCACTGCACTAGGGACACTCTACAACTTACACAACAAACGTGGGGAGCCCAGTATTTGTCTTTATCATTGACTAATACTCCAAAATATGGAAAATACGCTTTTTTCACATTTTCAGACAATGGCCTCGCTTGTGACTTCACAAGGAATTCTCCATAAATGTAACAAAACATGTCAGGTGAGGTTTTGCAATTTCGGCGCGTTTGGGTAGACATTTTTGTCGTAAAAGAGTTATGTAGACAAACGAAAACACTTTGTTAGAAAGTGACACAATTGGGCACTTGGAAGGTCAAAACAAGACTGATACTGAAAATGTCCCACCTTACTTTAACCTTCGATTTCGATGTAGATGGTCATTCGGAGGTTTCTTCGATACACTGCCGGTTGCATTCATGGTGTATGTAACTCCATGTTAAATAGGATTGCGCAGCGAATGTCTTTTGTTAAATTCTAGTGAAACTTCTCTGCTAGTTTGAAACCCCATCACCAAATACTGTTAATTTTTTCAATTTCTTCTCTTAAAGTTAAACGATGAAGTGGAATATTTTATTGTATTGACACAACAATTAACTTTACAAAGCATGCAACACTTGAAGTTGACATTTCATTCAACTAATTTGTTTCCATGGCACTCTAATCAATACTGAAAATCAATTAAATTAAACTATAACGGTTGATACTAATTGATTACAAATAAATAATAAGAACTGCCAAAAAAAGTCAGATTGACAACTTTACTTTATAAAATACACTTGCGTGCACTACAATTTAAGTTAATCGAGCTACATTTCCTATCACCCCTTTGGCATACGACTTACGAGACATCCTGTATATGGACAAACGAAAAATTTAAACTAAAATATTATTTAATATAAGCTGCTACGTAATTTTCATGTGAAAAAGCTAGTTTCGTAGAAATTAACTAACATTCAATAAAGGTTAACCGGGGTAACTAAGGGTGTAAATATAACGACCTTTTTTAAATTAGATAATCTTTTAAATATATTACGCCTCAAATTCCAGTTATATTGATTTTATGAACTATTAAAAGCACCATATCATAAGTTTATTTATGCTGTGTTCGAAAAGTCTGAAATAAAATTTACTTTCCAAAATACTTTCTTTCATAACTTGAACTGTGACGTATCGACATGTTTTTTTTAACTACATAGATAATTGTTTGCCAATCCATTCAACAGTTTTTTCGCTTATTACGTAAATTGCGTCTTATGTTGTTTTTAAGATAATTCATCCGATTTCAACCGACCATAATTCCGTACCTATAGACTGTGTATTAACTTGATATACACCCATGAAAGAGGAAACCTCCGAATTCTAGAAGGCCACCACGAGATGGCTACGATGTCGCTATTACTCCGCGCCGGAGTGTGTGAAAATGCAAGGCATTTAAATATTCGCCGTTCCCTCAATGAAGCGTTCTCTCGTCGTTGGATTCGTCGCAGTAGATTTCATGATTCTACGACCCTCTAGATTACCGGATCTTATACCATGCGACTTTCGTTAAAGAATAACCCGTCCTACCTTGCATTGTTTCACAAACTCTCTGGTGTGGAGAATTACCGATAGTGGAGCCATCTCGCGGTGACCTTCTAAAACTCGAAGATTTCCTCTCTCATATAGTGTATGCCCAGTTAATACACAGTTAATAGGTAGGGAATTATGTTAATTTGAAATCGGTTGAATTATTTTGAATCACCCTGTACTTTTAGGTCCTTTATGTATAGTCTTGGGCTTGGACTATATGGGAAAATACAATTTTAATAAACGTGTTTAATTTTTTTATTATTATTGGATATTGAATAAGGACTGGCAGCAGTTTACTAAAATATTATGGCGGGGAGAAAATTAACTTAACGTGACATATTCATAATATTTTAAACACCATCTAATACAACCACTGAAAATGAGAGTTTATATCTTTACCTACAAAGTAGGCGGTCTAAAAAATTTTGTACGTTTTATTAAAAAATGATTTTTTTTTGCATTGAGTGAAAAGTGTATTCAAGTTTTAACTAGACTTTTCTGAAAAAAAATTTCCAAATAGAAGAAAAATAAAAAAGTTTGCAGAAATAAGACCTTAAATTATATTTTTAACATATTAAATAGAAGTAGTAGTAGTAGTAGTAGCTACTTATTTTACTAGGCAAGTAGGTCACAATGGTCCCTTTTTACCTAGGGACCTACAGTTTAGCGTGGACTCCGAACCACGGTCCTCGATTGTCAACTAACCCACCGCCTGGGCCTGCCAGCCTGCACCGCCAGCAGAGTGGCAAACCTCCTGGGTAGGTCTCTTCGACCCTCCATCCGGGCTCGCCTCTCCGCCTGCATCAGGCTAGCGGTCTTCCCGGGATTGTCTGTTGACAGCCTACCGACTGTTAGACGAGCTATCGTTCATCCATCCAATTGCCGGACTCGATCAGTGCTTCTTAACTTCACTGATCGAATATCGGAAATTAAACGGATGTCCATACCTCATCCCCTACTAAATAGAAAATATATGATAAAATTACAAAGGCTCCTCCATTTGATAAAGAAGGCTCCAGCCATTGTTACACGTGAAGATTAGTCTAAGGCGACCGTTTCCATTCTTGCTCCGAAGCTTGCGTACGTGTACAAAAGTGCAGTGGAAATTATTAGGTTTATTCTTTTATGTTGCGAGAATTAGAGCAGCTCATTTCCTCATTTTAAAAATTATTTAAGAGCAAGAGACTTTAACACTTAAACGGGCTTGGAAGTAGAGAAATCTAAAGACCTTGACACAAATGAATAGGGGAATTATAAATGTATTATTATTATTAAAAATTTTATCATATCTATATTAACACTGACGTAGTTTTATATATATATATATATATATATATATATATATATATATATATATATATATATATATATATATATATATATATATATATATATATATATATATATATATATATATATATATATATATATATATATATATATATATATATATATATTTATATTACTTTTTATTGTACCCCATAAAAAAAATAGTCTAGAGGATTAAGGTCTGGACTACGAGCCGGCCATGAAATTGGAGCCTATCCACACTGTATAATGTTGATTTTAAAATTGGCGCACCAAATTAGTATTATGAGGAGGTGTCCCATCCTGTCGCCACACTACTTCAAACCTTCGTGCAAGTGATATTTGGTTATCTAATAGATACTCTATTTCATTTCTTAAATAATTTAGGTAATTTTCACCGTTCAACATCTCTACAAAAATAGGTCCAGGTATTCTGTTATTTAACATCCCACACCAAACGTTGAGGCTCCTCCATCCTTGTCATCTAACGGGGAATACTAAATGAGGATTATCTGTCGCCCAGGTAAGTTTCTTTTTTCTTTTTAAAGATGAAATGTTGAAAAATACTTTCATCACTAAAGAGTATTTTATTACAAAAATGTCTATCAACATTAACCATGCGAAGCATTTCCAGACAAAAGTTGAGTCTGTTTTGCAGATCTTGGGGGTATAGTTTCTGACTGCAAAAATTTAAACGGTCTATACTTGTTTTTTTAAAACTTTATGAATATTTGCCTTAGAAATTCCAAAATGTTTTTTGGCCATTTTTGTAGATCTTCTATTATTTTTTTATAAAATATAATAGAATTGCCATTTCCACATCAGCAGTAAGCACCGTCTTAACACGTTCCCTTTTTTGATCTGCTAAACCACCATGATTTGTTCTAAATATACTATATAAATTCTTAAACGTTTTTTTTTTGCAGGGACCCGAAGTTTGGGGAATCTTCGACAGTTGCTCATCTTTCTTCTACAAATACCAATATAAAAATGACATTTAAAATAACATTCAGTCAATTGTTTTGTGAAGTAAAAATCAACAATTAAATCAGAATGCAAAGCCAACTCGAAATAGTGAAATCAAATATTTTTCATGTTTATCCTCACATATCTCGCCAGATTTTGATCTAATCTCAAAAGAATTGTACATTTTTGAAATCAGCTTCAAAGTGCACTGCAAATCCATTAAAAAATATACAGGGCGTTCCATTAAAAAAAACACTTTTCTTTCATCACCCTGTATGTATTGGCATGGTAATTTTGAATATTATTTTTGAAAAAATTCGGAAAATTACAGATAAGGCCACATTTTAAAATTTTAAAAAATCTTCATAAATACGGAAATAAAGAGGGGTCAAAATTAGAGTTGACACCCTGTTTTGGCAACGGAAACAAATCTTACACCCAGCACTCTCAATTGGTTGGAACATGATCGAAACTACATTTTGCTGTCTCAGTTGTATTAGGAACAAGAAACACTACATTTTACTGACTGTATAGTTCAATTTTATTTGGTTATGTATCAGAATAGCATTAAAAAATATGTATAAGTTTTTTATTATTTAGACTGTAACAAATTTATTGCAATTTTATCCACCTCAAGATTATCTGGTTTTAATACGAAAAACTGGTTATTACCAGTTTTCATTATTTCTTTGTTTTTTCTTCTTTTAAATAAGCGCCGTTGAGGTCGATGTTTTTGTTATTGATACAGTTCAAAACACAATTAACCTCAACTCTTCCATTGTGCCAGATTTCGCATGCGCAAGCGTCGGAGCCAGAGTGGAAACGGTTGCCCTAGACTTTGGTCACGTGAAGTCGCTTCACGTGTAACAATGGTAACCGAAACAATTTTTACAATCAGAAGCATCAGTATCTTAAAAAATAAATTACTTACCAATTTTTTCCCTGTCTGGTGAATGTTTGGCATAAGGGCAATACCTCCACTCTGTATAATATTTTCAAAATTATTATGTGTTACTAATTAAATCTTCGTGAACTTTCGGCGAAGCAAAAAAAGAAAATCAATTTATTCGTATTTATCTGACATTTCGGCAAAAACGACGTTTTATCCAATTGATTTTTTAACACCCCAAAAATCCACGAAGGAAAAATGAAATGAACATAAAATAAAATGTGGTGATGATAGTGATGTGTACCGAGTGGGCAAAATTCGATGTTTGTATAGGGTAACTCGGTAACTGTAAGAGATTCAAAAAATGGAAGACACATTCTCGATCTCTTTTTTTGAGACAAATTCACTGGCAAAAAAAATTGCTTTCGAGTTATAAAGAAAAGTTCGATTTTTTGACTTTTAGACACATTCTAAATGTGTCTTCCATTTTTTTTGTATCTCTTACAGTTACCGAGTTACCTTATACAACCATCGAAATTTGCCCTCCCTGGACATAAAAAATACTAAAATTAAGAATAAATAGTTTATACAGGGTGCTTAGAAAAATATGCAATACAAGTTAAACAAGATGGTATTTAAACGATAAAAAGTTGCATACAAGGTGTCCCAAAATTGGTGGTCAATTCCTTACTGGTAGATTCTAGACCCTAAATTCGACATTTGAGCCATACATACCTATATACCAAAGTGCGCGGTTTTTGTCAGTAAGTTGGAGTGGAAGTGGCGGGAGGCGCGGTCATATTGAAATTTCACACCCGATTTTTAATTCCAGTTTTTTGTTATCCATTTGATACATGTTTCAAGATGTTATAAAAAAATCAAAAATACCCTTAACAGCATTTTTTTAGACGCCTGATGTTTTGTGGTCACTTTCTTTAAAATCGAGATATTTCTAAAAAGTGGTTTTTATGAAGCTAAGATACTATTAACAGCATTTTTTTTTAGTCGTTCACCACAATATTCACATCGTGTTTTAACAAGAAAATTTTCAAAATAACCAAATTTATGGCTGTAATGGGGTAAAACGACTACATATAAATGCTTTAATGTGCAAAAATTTTCATTTAAGACATACAAACATTTTTAGACTAAAAAAATCTTTTTGGACCAATGGTTCTTATAATAATAATAATAATAATAATAATATATTTATTTGCAGACTATTAGTATAAAATGTTACATATTTTACAACTAAAAACTAAAAATAGAACAATTAAAAAAAAAAGAAAAATAAAAATCATTAATATATAATCTGCAAAAGAGACTAGAAACAACATGTCCCTCAGAGAGAGACTGCTGATCTTAGTTCTAGCCTCGACATTAAGTATAATAATACATGTATATATAAAAAAACAATAAATTAAAAAACAATAAATTAAAAAAATTAAAGAAAAAACGAAGAATTATATTATATTATATTACACTCTCTTCGAAAAACAGCTTACTTTGCAAAACACATTTTTGCATATGAACCCTTTTGGTTTAAGAAATATCTCGATATTCAAAGAAAGTGGCCACAAAACATCAATGCGTCGGCCGCCGTTTTTTCGGAATTTCCCGAAGTTGGACCAGGGTGCCATACCTGACCACATAAAATGCTGTTAAGGGTATTTTAGGTTTTTTTAGGACATCTTGAAACATGTATCTAATGGACAGCAAAAAGTGGAATTATAAATCCGATGTGAAATTTCAGTTTGAATTTACCAAGTCACATGACCGCTCCCACCGCCCCGAGCTAGATCAACCCTTCCCCCTCGACCTTCTGACAAAGAACGGGCAAAAAGTCGAGACCACGCACTTCACCTTTTGCACTGGTATGAAAATAATAGCTCAATTTTAAAAAGTAAAATGCTGCTGTGAAGAGAATTTAAAGGCTCTGAAATTATGTAAATCTTGAGCCCTTTTGCCATTTGAAATTTTTGGGGTAAATATCACCTCCGATTAGAGGTTGAGGTCGTACCACTGAGTAGTGAATTTAAGTGTCTTTGAAAATAAAATCGATAAATTTAAGCGTTTTGTCTATAGTTGAGTCAAAATGGTATAAATTCAGGTGGACTGTTTTTAATGGGTCACCCTGTATGATGGATAGGGTACAGTAAAAATCCATAAATTGTATATAGTCAACGCTAATGCAAAAATAACGTGTTTTCCTGAATATGTTCATAGAAACGGGGGTGCTTTATGCATTATACCTAAACTCTGTTATTCTGAAGGTATGTTGGCTTAAAATTTGTAAAAAGGTCACCGAACCTCCGCCTGTATCCCTTTTTGGTTGCGGCCTTGGTCCAACGAAAACACATTTTAAATAGGTAGGCAAGATGGCTTGTTGGGTCAGGCTCCCATGCCGACCGTCAGAGTACCTTACCTATGTAGGTAGTTGTACCTCGGTTAATAAAAACTTATGAATGAAATGCCGTTTGGCCTGCCAACGTCATAGACACCTAAGTAATATTTTAATTATCCGAAGTTAATTCCAACGCGACAAATCATAAGTCGCGCTACTTGCTTCCCTGAAATCGACACCTACAATTTTTCAGGGTGTCTGAAAAGTCTCTACAAAAAGTTGCCATATATTTCCGAGATTAAAATGAAACTTACGATCTTATTTTCCAACTTTCTTGCCTTGTCAAATTTCGTTGTCTACCATAATTTAGCAAAAAAAGAACATGCATGTATATACAGGGTGATTCACTTTTAATACCGAGATACGAATTTTGTGGTATAAACTTTTATCTGCAGGGCGTTCGTTTTCGAGAGACAGTGCGTTGAAAAAATTTTGCTGTTTTTATTATTATTTCTTTTTTCCTAAATTATGTGAGATATTTATTTCATATTTGGTGCGAGGTATTGGTATGTTAGGCTACTGTTTATATGAATCAACTAAAGGCGTCCAAGAGAAGCAACTGAGCCCCCTTTTAAGTTAGAATGAAATTTTTTTTAAATTCTCGGTCGGCAGAGGACATGATTCCCCGATAAACTGGGCACCACGTTTTCCTGACATAACTCCATGTGATTATTTTTTATGCGTCGCTGTAAAGACCATGGTGTACTAACGGAGCACTTTTCAATAAAGTAAAGCTGGGAGAGACGTCCTGTACATTTAGAGCTGCTCAATTGGCATCATATTATTTTTAAACAAAAATATCCATTCATAAATATATATATGATTAGCTTTTAATGAAAAAAAAAATTTCTGCATTTTATGCTTTAACCAGAAGGCAGAAGATTTTACGAGTGACAATCAAATTTAGAAGGATGAAAACTTGAATAACAAAATTAGATTGTTTAATGTAGCAAAAAAAAAGCAAACCAAAAATGGCAAAACGAGCTATACTCGTGTACGAGGGGTCGCTTTTATATTCTCAGACTTGGCATGAAAACTAAACTCTACAGCAGCAAAAAAATTATTTGTCAATATAGTTCGTTATTATGTTTGAATTTTGTCCCTCTAAGTGTTTTATCGAAATTTAGAAACAAAAAGTGATCAATAGGTGCTATCTAGACTATAAGGCGGGTGTTCGTTGTCTTCGAAGCCACAATTGCTATTGTCACGGTTTGGTAAACCGTGATCCATTAATCAATAGAACGGGCTATTTGGGATTGGCCCTGTATTACTATTCATACTATTTTTACATTTTCTGATTTCAAATGCATCCACCTGTCTGGTATTTGTTACATTCCTACTAGACTTATCTGTTCTACCATATTTGAGATAAGCCATATGGTCTTTGAATCTAGTTTGAAATGATCGTCTAGTTTGTCCTACATACTTTTGATTACAGTCTCTATAACTAATTTCGTATATTTCCGACTTTTCGATTGTTTCAATTTTGTATTTTGGATTGCCTAAAAGTTAGCCAGTCTCTTCACGAACAGATTCGAAACGAAACAGAAGCAAAAGAAGAATTCGAGTATTTCCCCGGGATTGGGCTTAGGTATGTGGATGATATTTTTGCAGTGTTTGATACAAAAGTCGCTGATATTAACAACTTTGTTTCTAAATTAAACAGTCGTTTCGCGTCAATTAAATTCACATTTTATAAAACTCTGGACAACTACCATTGATGTAATACACACATAGGTAAAATAGTCTTTGAACGCACTTAATGAATCTGGGGCTACACCATCACATATTTGTCTTAATTTGGTAAAACCGCTGTCTCTATTTAACACACTTACGAACTTTTCTTTAACGCGCTCATTTGTTGCGCCACTTATAGCGTGTAGCAGTAAATTTACTTCGTCCACTATTTGCAGTGACTCCGCTAACGACAACGAACTGTTTTCTAATTTTTTTATGCTTTCATGTAATGGTTTTTAGTTCTTCGCAATATTTTTTAAAGCTGTTTCAACGGAAATATCTTCGAATTTTGTCTGGCTTTCCTTAATAGCAGCAGCCTCATCTGGATTGAATTGTAGTATCACAGCTTTTATTTGTTGGAAATATTCAGCATAATAAAAAGCTGCCTGCAACCATGTTCCCCAACGTGTAAGAATCGACTGTGGTGGTTCAGGAATACCGGGACACTTGCTATGAAATGCACGATGACGTTTAGGAGATTTAAGAAACGCTTTTTTTGCACTTGCTATTAATGCATCCACCTCTGGAAAACCTTTTCGAATAGTTTCTGCCACAAGATGTAAAGCATGCACTTTACACGTAACATGTATAAACATACAACCTTGTTCTTGCAAACAACGGCCTACCGAACGCATTGTCATGGCGCCATCAGTCACAAACATCAACACTCGACTTTTTGACAGTTCAAATTTTTCTAACGTCTCCAGCACCACCCTGGTAATTGTTTCGCTAGTACACTGACTTAGTCTTTTGCTAGCTAGTAACAGTGGAACTGTCGGTTTAAGAGGGTCCAGTATTCGTACTATAACATTTAAAATAGATTTTTTTTTACAATCTGTTGTCTCATCAACAGATAACCACAGCCGTGTATTTTTTAATTTACATTTCATCTTATTTATCATGTCTACGTGTACAGTTGGTAGATAGTTACATAAAGTTGTACGACTTGGTAACTTAACCTGGGCATTGTATTTATTCCAGAACTCTCGAAATGGTTGTTTATCGAGTATGTGCAGCGGAACGTCACAGGCAATCAGCATTAATAGTAAATCGAACATGTGTTGTCGAAGGTATGCCATTTTTTTTATTTTTATGGTGTACACTATTTACGTGAAGTGCACAATCACGCTTACTCCAGCACATCAAATCTTTCTCGCACACTTTACATATTATTTTAGCACCATCATAGTATAAATCCGGATATTCACCTATGAATTTATTCACTTTGTCAGCAAATGGCCGTTTTCTACCCCTGCGTACATCTGCCATGCTTTATTCTTAAATTAATATCAACTATACAGTACAACAAATAAAATAAAAACACAGACAATATGCAATACGCCCAAGTGACTTAACGTGTACACAACTCGAAAGCTAATAATAGACTGGACTGGTGAAAGAGTTTCGCAGTCAAGGGGAATGCCGGCGACAGTAAGTACATCTGTACTCTACGACCATGATACACAGAAACGATTTGCAGCTTTATATATTATACAGAAAAGATACACCAGTACTCTAAGATATATTCCTAGGACTCTCAGCATTATACTTAACACAAAATTCCTTGACCTTTTAAAATGAGATTAAATGCGAAATTTGTATCAATTTCATCGATCCTCGATTCACACGTGGTACTGGTAAGATTTTTAAAGATATAGGTATGACAGTGGTTCATTCATCGGGAAATAAACTACAACTTTTAGGCAATCCAAAAGACAAAATTGAAACAAACGAAAAGTCAAGTATTTACGAAATTAGCTGTAATCAAAAGTATGTAGGACAAAATAGACGATCAATTCAAACTAGATTCAAAGAGCATATAGGTCATCTCAAATATGGTAGAACATATAAGTCTCGTGTTGCCCAACATGCGTTTGAGAACAACCATAAAATAAATATCAGCAATTTAAGATTAATTAGGAATGTAACAACTACCAGATAGCTGGATGCATTTGAAAGCTTAGAAATCACAGCGTAAAATAGTATGACGTGACAGAGGGCCAATTCTAAATAGCCCGATTTATTGGCTAGTGGGTCACGGTTCACCAAACCGTTACAATAGTTTAGGTATAGGATACATTGTTAGCATAAGTTTAGTTTTAATCATCTTCAGTTGATGCCAACTTGGTTGGCGAGTGCCGTATATGGTGTTTTGGTGCTTCGTTGAGAAGTACGTCAGTGTTAATAATTTTTGGAGTTTTCCCTTGTTTTGTAAGGAATTTTATAATAGTACGATATTCGATTTTATTCATTTTGAGAAATTAACAATGCGCGACAACATAAATTAGCAGTTAATAAAATTAATAATGCGGCAATTGTTCTGTAAATTGACATACAAATTCCCAAGGCATATGTGATTAAAAAAAAACTTAATGGAAAATTGTGTTAAAATTTAAAACTGCACAGTCTGAGAACATGAAAACGACCCCTGGTATATATTATTTGACCAGTGACGGTTCATTTCAAAAGGGTAGTAAAAATATTAAAACAAAACGTTACTGCAACTGCACTGGATCGAATGTTTTGAAAGTGAAATAATCGGTTTTCTTTTATATTTATATACTCTCATTTATAAACATATGCGTGGAATTGACACAGGGATGACATTTTAATTTAAAATGGAACACGTTATTCTGCTTATAGTCAAATCAAGTGGGTGTGGAAACATTGTTAAATTTTGTGCCATTGCAACCTGTCAAATGTTTAAATAATAACAACTGACAACTCATTTTTTTACAACTTTCACAAGTATTTATTTTATTTACACCAGCAGATTTATACAAAACATGAAAATAGCCTATGCATCCCTTAGAAGCATATTTACCGCAATAATAGAGCGCTACATACTTAATGCTATATTATAAAAATAACTGTCAGGCCAATAATAAATGCACCACACAATTCTAAAACGAGTCACTGCCCTTTACAATCTATTTTTCCAACTGTACAGTAAATTTCAGCACCCTGTCAGATGACATGACAAGTCTAGATCAACAATAAAATTTCAACCGTGTTCTAATAATAAATTAAAAAAAAATCATTCATAAAAATGCCCGTGTAATGTTTTCCACGCCTAAACAACTGCATTAAATAAACTGAGAAGATCCGAGTAGGCTTTTCTAAAGATAAAAGACAGTGCACAAGGTATGGCGACCGAGTATATGTATCGTTTACTCGGTGGATTTACGTGAGGCATATTACCCTAACTATGGCGTCTGATTTGTGTTAATTTTATTAATAAAAATATCTTACCAATTGTCTAGGCGTGTGTTTCTTCCCCGTAGGAGAATTATTCGACATTTTTCACACGTTTTACACAAAAACTACGTAAATTTTCTGCGGTTTTATCGTAAAATGGTACACTACCACATCTACACAACGCGCTGGCCAAAGCGCTACTAAAAACGAATAATACCTTTAAGGCTAGTTACGACGTGCGTGGAGCGCTTCGTCAGAGTCTGACACATCAGTACAAAGAAGTGCGATACGTCGTTGCTAGCTTCGGACAGTGTGTGTTGTCACATTGTTAAATAGAACTTTTGTGGATATATATTTTTTATTAATTTTATTTGGGTTAAATTTTTAGAAGCAGTGAAACTGATATGTCCGTTTTTTAGGAGAAAATTTAGTTGGTAAGATTTTCTGATTAAGTGATATATGCATATCGGGTTGCATAATTTTCTTTGTTTAACATATACGAGTATTTGTAAATTTAATCGTTCACCTTATTTATTAATATAATTGTTCCTAACGTGAGTAATAATAAAGTTGTGAATACAGCGTTAATTAAGACTTGTTTATTAAGTTTTTATATTATTTTTAATTTGTATACAGGGTGTCTCTGAAAAGTTAATATAGAAAACCTCCATTCTCAGGACCAAAATAAAACAATTGAACCCGACTGACCTCTATTCAAAAGAGCTTCCTAAAGTCTCTATCGATTGTCAGAGTTCTTAACAAAATTATTAAAATAAATATTGCAATTAAAAATATCGTAAAATATCGCGATGAAAATTGTGACACTTTGACGCTTCAAATCAAATAACAATTTCGCGTATTGACTGATATGTCATCATGGCATATTCAATGAAATTTTAATAAAAAATATCAGAAACTGGATAGCATTATCCTTGAGAAAACGCACACATAATGGATACATTATATAATAGTCATGGGTAAAAACACGTTTTATTTATTAGATATTTCCTCTTCAGTGTAGTGCGTAAAAAATGGCGTAGCAGTCCGCGTCTTCAGAAAGTGATGGATTGTGTGTTCATCAGAAAGTGATGGATTGTGTGTAGTTGTGTAAAGTGTAGGACTGTCATACGTAAATCCAGTCCACTTATTAGTAAATCCGCTGTGACGAAACATGTGTCGTCGAAAAAACACCAAACGTTGATTGGCGGTGAAACAGGGAGGAGCTGTTATGTAAAGAAGTTTACAAGGTAAATACTATTTTTCATGTAATATTGTTGTTCATCAGTACTGCACAAGTGGTTAAGAGCTGGTCATTCAGTTACAAAATATCATATAATATAATACAATGGCGAAAAGCCTTACTTTACCGCACGAGTGTGCAGTTTGCAGTCCTAGCCAAGGAAAGGGTTTCAAAGACACGAATGTGGCAAAGAGCTTTTTGTGCGAATTTTATATCAAGCTATTTTTTTTACAAACACGAAATGTTCATAAAAAAATCAAAAGTATACCTCAGGAATCTGAAATACATCAAACGTCACTGTGACACGTCTCTCATAATCGTCTCAATTTGCCGTAATGTTGGATCGCTGTCATATTGTTTCGTCTCTATGGAGACTAATAGTAATAAATAACAGTGATTCCATAATTTTGAAATTGCAACACTCATAATTTTCGATAATAATAAATTAATTATTAGTTAAAACCATACTACCCAGACAGCAAAAAAAATCTTTTAAAAATATTTTGTAAACATGTTTCGTTAAATATTTCAATATTTTAAAAATATTTTGTAAAATGTTTTAAATATTTTGTCGGGCCACTTTTTTGCCATTAACGTAATGTTAAATAAACGTTTACGGAAATGCTATTAAAATGTTTTTCAAAATAGTATTTTATATAACAAGTGGCTAAAATGGTGTTTTTTTTACAAGTGGGGCGTTTATAGTATGAGCTGAAGGCGAGTGCTATAAACCACACGAGTAAAAAAAAACACGTTTTAGTCTCGAGTTATATACAAAATTTTTTGTATCGCCGCCATTCGAAATTAGAAAACAGTATAATTTTGTAAAAAATACGGCAAATTGACAAAGTTACCTTGTCGTAATGACTAAATTCTATTGCTGTTTCCATAGAAACCAATAATAAAACAACTAAAATTGAACGATTTAAACGTCGCTTTTGACACATTCTACTTTACAGTAATTATTATTTGGAACAAAATGAGTGATAGTGAGGAACATTTTATTCCTGGTACTCCTCCGGAAATCAGGGAGCAAGCAATAGGGAACTTGCACATTTTTTTTACTTCATAAAAATGTTCTACAATACTAAAAAATAAGATATGCAAAATATGACGCCTTAATTCCCAATAATAATTTTGTTATAAATTATTAAAGTTTCGCGCGCGAGCGAACCGTTTCAAACAGGTTCAAAAGCGCGGGAGTAGTCGTGACATCACACCATACCACGACGGAGATCCCAGCAAACGACTTCTTGATTTCAGCCGTAAAAATACCAGCATCGCCATATACATTTTAAGTGTATAGGTACTTAAAATGGAAACAAAAACTCCTTATTTTAAATATTGCACTGTACCGTTGTGTAAGAATACTACAGTAAAAGTGCCAGATAAAATATTTATAATATTGCCAGAAGATAAGATTCGTCGATCAAAATGGCTAAAAGCGTGTAGAAGAAATGAAAAAGACATTTCACAGAGCAGTAGGTCTCTACATGTGTGTGAAGATCATTTTAATGTAAGTACATTATTAAATACTACATGTCTATCTACTAGTTTTTCGCAGGCGGGCAATAAAATATTCTGAATTATTGAATTTTAATTAGGGTAGGATTAAACAAAGAATGTGTATACAATGTTAGAAAATAAGATTAGTAGGTAGAATGTAATTTAGTGATACTAAGTAAAGGTAATTTCCTGGTGCGAAAGTAAACAGCTATTTATTATTATACTCTTCTCAAATACGATTACGAAGAGTATATTGCATTTGATCGGGACATTTCTAAAATCGTTAATATCGCTCGCAGAGAAAAAATCATTTCGTTCGTCATCGAATTCTGAACAACTTTCAAAATGTCCGTCTGTTCATCTGTCCGTCCGTCCGTCTGTCCGTCACGTTTCTTGTAAGCACGATAACTAAAGAAAAAAAGTCCGTTCGAATTGAAATTTGGCCTATAAGTTAGTGTTAGCTAGAGGAAGAAATCCATTGTTTTTGAAAAAAATCAAATAGTAAATAAAAAAGTTATAGGACATTTTATTTAAAAATATGAATCTACAGAGGGTTGCAATTTGTGCTACTAAAATTGAAGTAATTTTCTAAAGACACCAAAATGCTGTAAAATATACTACCACAAATTTCGTCTACGCAGTCGGCATCATCGGGAGATGAAAAAAAATTGAAAATTAAATATGTGATCAATATATTAGGTATTGTAAGAATGATTCTTAGTTTATACTATAAAATATACTGCCACGCGTTTCGCCAATACAGTCGGCACCATCGGGAGAGAAAAATTAAATATGTAGTCAATACATTAGGTATTGTAAGAATGAAGTTTATAAGACAAACACAAGATTCTTTTAAAAAAACTGCGAAGAGTATCCTACAGAATGTGCAACAATTATATAAAGGTTCAATAACACTACTGTCTGCGAAGAATAAAATGTTTACCTCTAGTATATATAGTATATTGCAAATACCTTTCCCTTGTCCTTTAATTTATTCTATTCAAATCTTACATTTATCTATTATGTGAATGATAACACGACACAATCACTTATTTTCCTTGCCCCAAAACATAGTACGAAAATACCTACGATAGGTAATTATACATTTGCGCAACATTTCCTTTGCAGCAAATGTCTTCTATAGAGACACTTTACGCGTGTGTACAAAAAAAAACACGAAAAATATAGAAGTGGCTGTTGTAAAGAATTACCCTAAATTCTTTCAAACATAAGACTAAGTCTGCTAAAAATGCTTAGTTGCGACTAAGCATTTTGTAGTTATTTCTTTTTATTCCGTGATCAAGTCATAACTATTTTATGTTTATAAATTATTACTAAAAGCTAAAAAAATACAAACTTCTCTGCCTTGACCCCGCGGACCTCTCCAAGGGAAAAACTTTCACTATTTTGTATAAAAGTTGCCACCATAAACATATCCACTTTAGGCAAATTATCAGATTGGCCCTTTGAAAAACCTTGATCAGTCATTTTAAAATATCTGTACAACTACAATAAGCGGTACTATAAAACACAATTATATATTTATATCAGAACAGTCACTAACAAATCAACCACAGTCTTATAACACCGGTAAACATCTGATTGTATTGCTTCCCGGCGCGACGACTACCGAATATGGTATGGTGTGACGTCACAGTCAATAGTAGCTCGTTTAAGGCCACTTCAATTTTATCGCTGTTTAGATCCTTTATACTGATCGCGTGGAATTAGAAAACTTATTTTTTGTGAAGTACACGTTTTATTACAACGTTACGCTATGTTTTTTAGTATTATTTTTATTTTTAAAATTATAGGCAAGTTCCCTATTGCTTGAAATTTTTATTTTTATTACCAGCGAAATCTAGAAAATTGTACGAAAAAGAATATGATTTATTTATGCACTGGTGTAAGCAGAAAACTGTGAGTAACATATCTGAGTCTGTTCTTTTGACTTATCTATCTGAAAAAGCAAAAACTTTAAAATGTTCAAGTCTCTGGTCCAAGTTTTCGATGCTTAAAGCAGTTTTGAATGTAAAGAATAACGTAGATGTATCCGATTATCAAAAAGTAAAAGCTTTTCTGAAAAGACAATCCACTGGGTATAGGGCTAAGAAATCTAAAGTTTTTGACAGAGCAGATGTCGAACGTTTTTTACTAGAAGCACCAGATGAAAAGTTTTTAATGTTGAAAGTTGTATTAATAATGGGCTTGGCTGAAGCCTGTCGTCGAGAGGAACTCTACAATTATGACTATTGATGACATTGTGAGAAAAGACTGCATGCTGTTTATTAAAGTACCTGATTCGAAGACCCACATTGAAAGGACTTTTACGGTAATTGGTGAGAGAGTTAATGGAATAAATCCACTAAATATTTATGATAATTGATAAATATGCAGCTATTCATGTGAATCACAAAGGGGTTTCTCTTCAATATCGAGGAGAAAAATGTACGGTCCAACGAGTTGGTATTAATACATTTCCAAAAAATACCAAGTATTATAGCTAAATACCTTAACTTATCTAATCCTGAGCATTATACGGGTCACAGCTTTAGGAGATCTTCGGCATCACTATTAGCTGGTTCTGGAACTGATATTCTTACCTTAAAACGTCATGGGGGATGAAATCCTTAACAGTTGCTGAGGGATATATAGAAGATAGCATCCAGAACAAAGAGGAAATTTCAAAACAGATATTTTCAAACAATATTACAGAAATAACTATGTCTGCCGATGTAGTCGTTGGTGAAAATCAGACCAACCACCATATTAATATAAATGAATCAAATATTTTTCGCGCATCTGAACCTATAATTCCAGGAATAAATATAAATAATGTTAGTAACAGTACTATTCATATAAATTTTCGTTAAATTATGAATAAAATTGTTCATGAAATTTGTTAATAATTAATAAATGTTTGATGTAAGAACTTTTATTTGTTGTCTGTTAACTATTAAGTTTTATTTCACACTGTGAAATAATATTTCTTTATTTCACACTTTTTTATTTATTTTTCACTTGTCAATAATGACATTGTTTTGATTCAATTGAAACTGTCCAATAAATGTCATTTTAGGATATGGCGTTACAAAAGTAACGCACTAAATTCATTGTAGATTAAACACACTTGAAAAATCCACTATCCTCGGTAGGTCTCGAACCTCCTATACAATACACTTGTAAGCACCTTAACTCATTCGACCATTCACACTATATGCTGTTATGGTTAAGTAAATACGGTTATGCTCACATATCAAGCTAGTATTTTGGTTATATTATATGTATAATATTTTATAATATATTATAAATCATTTTAATTGATGAGATTCACTGATCAGTTACAAGTTCATAAGTTAGGTGTTAGGTGAGATTAAATTATTAACGTAATGTATTTGAATTAATTTGACATTAAATATCAAATTAAAATAAAAAATAACAGAAAATCTTTTAATAATAATATGTATTAAAGACGTTGTAACACCACCTACAGTATATACAGGACGCGCGGAAATTCGCCATAATTATTACAAAGTGAGTGACAAATAGTCGTTTTTATCATTAAAAAAGTAAAGACCGTATATGTATTCTACTCGTATGTTGTATTTAATTAAACCTATGTTTTATGCCAGTTCCCGTTTGTTTTATTTATTACTAATTATAAACAAGAAAAACGCAATTTAACTAGGATGCTAATAAAAGTTAGCGAAACGTCGACTAAATTAAAAAAAGTAGTTTTTTCTGTTTTTGATTGACCTATTCCCACGAAGTTGTAATATAAATATATGTCACTAAACCTTCAAGAAATATAAGTATAGACTCCTAATAGTATTATGCAAATACGGAAGTGAATAATAGTTAACTTTTTTGTTGTAATTGAAATTTTATTTTATTTTTTGTTATAATTAAAACTTTATTTTATTTATCAGAATAAATATTTTTTGTTTTGTTGGAATCGACATTTATTTATAAATACATATAGTATATAGTATATTTCTTATTATATTTTATTGTTCTTTTTTATATTGGCGCTTTAAAATAATAGATCTGGCGCGGCAGTCTCTGACACATCTGGCAACCTTGTTCTCACTCGTATTTTTACAAGATGGTACAACATACTGCCATAACACTTTTTGTTTGTAACTTATTCACAAATAAAATTACGAAAAAAATGTACTTACCCTCTAATAAATTAAAGAAAACTAAAGTACACAAAAGCAAGTATCTAATTAATTGATGATGTTATGTTTTTTTGACAATTCTTTTTCATAAAACCTAAGAAACGTCATTAGGAAGATTGTGGATCTTTCTTTAATTCAGTAACCTAGATAGAGACTAATAATTAGCGCGCGTCTCTGGTATTGTCCTCTCATATCTAGCATCTATTCAGGGAACTAGACACTTATTGGAACGTTCCTTCATTGTGTTATTAAATTAAGGAATGGGTATTTATACTTAATTTCGGCAGCCAGTTGAAAACTAACTTTTTTTCTCGTAAAAAAAGAAAGGTTTAGCAAAACAGATAATATGTTATTTTGAAAATAACTTCCCAAAAATGCATTAAAAAAAAAGTTCGAGAACCCTATTTATCTTAATCTTTAAAGAAATGCCTCTATTTGTAATAGGCCCCTTGTAACATCCCTTCGCCTACCTATATCCACGCCACTGGTATCGGAGAAAACCTATTAAATTAGGGGTACACAGGTAGGAGTAATTTTTGTGAATTAAATTATATTTGCTAGTGAGTACCATACGTGGGATTTCCCGATCGGTTCCCAACGGCGAGTCGTGGGTCAAGAGATAGGGAGGTCAATTAGAAAAGTTTACTGTATTACCTACCTTTTAAAGTGATTTAAATTCCAAGTCGATCCTCCGGTCTTTTTGAGATGCAAAGTGGTCAATTACTTTTTCATTAAAGTCTTTTATCTTCTTTATTAATGACCTTTCTATGGTAAGCATAGCTAAAGAAGATAACCTTTCCTGACCCATGGTATTTCTTAAAAATGTCTTTATTCTTTTTTAAGGTGGAAAAACAACGTTCACTTTCGACGGTCGTCATAGGGAGAGTACACAAGATTTTTAACAGTTTGACACTTTCAGAAAAAGTATTGCACAAATTATTGTTAATAAAAAACTGTAACAAAGCAACTGCACCTTCACTATTGGAAAAATCTTTTCGGCTATATAATACTTCTAATTCAGTTTTAAGTTACAAATGATTTATGACTGGATACTCCGTTTTAACTAATTTAAACATATCTTGAGGAAAACTTTTTTTATAAGCTTTAAATCGATCTGCGTGAAATAACTGAGACACTGCTAAATGATTACTGAAGCCAAACCTGTTTTTGATCTCGGATGTAATTATATCACAAACTTCTAATAAAATTCTCCTTTTTGATTCTTCCGTTTTACATCTCTGGGCAGACTGCATGGATGTTTCCTCCAAATAGTTATTCAAAATTTTATTTCTGATGTCTTCAATTTTACTATTAAAAACGCCAATACACTTATTTACTGTTATGACATCGACATTACATTTTTGTAATTGATTGAACAATATATCACAATGAGGCATAACTAAATGAAAAAAATTTAACCAGTAAAGAAAATGTTCATTTTGTAAGTAGTTTTTTAAACCAATAGCTTGGTTTAAAGTGTTGTTTTCTGATTCATGATTGATGGAATGATTTTTTCTAAACAATCTAATAATTCTGTTCGATAGGTATAAACAGTCCCTATGCACTTTGTATTAAAATTCCATCGTGTTGGAGCAGCTTTAGGTAATATCACCTTAACAACATTATCTAACACGGCTGTTCCTTTTGGCGATTTTCCAAAGAATGAAGAAAAGCTATGTAAATTAGCAAAAAAAATTTTATGCTTTTATCCTGACTTGATGCTTTTTGTAAAATTAAATTTAGTTGATGAGCGTAACAATGAATAAAATTTGCTGAAGGATAACTTTTTTTAATTAAACATACCTATGAACTTTTTTCTTATCAAGAGATGTTTGCTTTATCGTCATATTAGGGTTTGGACGGCCACCACCTTTGAATTTCACTCGGTCTTCATAACCCAACTTATGTCCATCTTTCAGTTTTAATATATTTTGTACAACACTCATATTTAATAGTAAACACCAAAAACACCGTTTTACTTAATTTCACGACAAGTAGAGATTTACTAATAAAATGTTCACAAATAAAAACATTAAAAACAACGCGATAGAATTTATCGACCAACGCGTACCTAGTCAACATTAAGATTGCTGACTAGCGACTACTGTACTAAATTTCGTGCGTTACCGTGTCAGGGTCGTCAGGGACATTGCCCCCGCCAGTGTTTTCTGTCTCTTTTTGCTTTCTGACTATTCGCGCATAACTCTATTTCACTATAATTCGTTATAAATTCGGTCCGTAGCTAGCTTTGAGGACACGTTGTGGATTGACCCAAGATATATAAGTTCTATAAATGAATAATGTAATGATCTAGATATTGGAATAGTATAGTGCATAGAATGAACTAGAAAGTTTAATATATTTTTTTAAGAATATTAAAAATATATAACATATTTTTATACTATGAATAGCTCTATTTTTTTATTTGTATGTGGGAGATCATTGACCAAATGACCCTATAGAAGAACCGCCAGTGCATGACGCCAAACAAAACATTTAATTTTGTCGTTAGCGGAGTCACTGCAAATAGTGGACGAAGTAAATCGACTGCTACACTCTATAGGTGACTCAAGGAATGAGCCTGTTAGAGAAAAGTTCGCACGTGTGTTAAAACAAGACACCGGTTTTACCAGATTAAGACAGATTTGTGATGGTACTGATGGTGCAACTCCAAATCCGTTAAGTGCGTTCAAAGACTATTTTAAGTATGCCTGTATTTCATCAATAGATGTCAAACGGTCGTTCTCAAAATATAAGCATATTTTTTCACCACAGCGAACATCACTCCCGGAAACTAGAAACATACCTAATGCTGCAAAGTTTTTACAGATCTTCTCCAGTTTGTGATAACCAAAGTTAGTTAAGAGGGTAAGTTGTGGATACATTGTTATAAATTGTAACAGTTTATCACTTTTGTTACTAGTTAATATCTTTTATTACGCTTATTATGATGTGTACGCCTATGTCTCGCCGCACATTTTTGCCAACTCAATTCGTATGTGTGGAATTGCACAAGGAACATTTTGAGAAAATAGTTATGGCTCAGTTTCTTGTTTTTTTTTTTAGCCGTTTACGTTGGATATCACCAGGGCCGATCCATACACTTGCCGCACATTATGATGCAAGATTTTTGCTTTGTTGTTATGTTTAGCGCTGCTATATCTGATGCAATCAGCACGTAATGCTTTAGTCAGTCATTCTACTCATTCTGGAGGTCTGTTCAAGTCGGATATTTAAGACATTCGCGGAGTTAAAATTTAATATATATTTTCGACGGTTTTTAGTACATTTTCATGACATAAATAATGTGTTCTGTTGTACTGTTGTTATGATGTACCTAATAGTAATAATCAAGAGATCATTAAAGGTATCTTCAGTAACTAATATATTTATCCAATTATTTTTTACTTTTCTTCTTAATAGGAATATAACGAGATACCTATATGTACCTACATATAGAAACATGGGACGTGCGATAATTAAATTATTTCTCTAAGGTAAGATTTTTCTTTATACTGTCACGAACATTTTGTGAGACGCTAATATAGACTTATTTAATATCAGTGTAGACTCCGAACCAAGATAAATATAATAGTTTATTAAACATTGAGCTCATTTTTTAAGAAAGGATGACATCAGTACGCATTGGTTGAGAATAAGAAATAAAACTAAAGACGCGATTAGTCCTGGGTGTAAAGCGACTCTTGTAGCCTGTCTCTTAAAATAAAAGGTGTTAAAAGTTATCTGTTTATCTATTTTTCCTTGTAAAATTGGGTAATTCTGACAATACGTTATCGAAAAAAATCAAATAATGATACCACTGGCGTCTGGCGGACAAAAAAATATTTTTTTTTTGTAACATGTACCTGGATAGCATATCCCACTGGAATAAAGCCTTCTGATTACAGAAATGACTAGCAAAAAGTCGTAACGCGTAACGTTTTCTTGTTACATTAAAACATTATGGGCAGGATTAACATTGTTAATATGTTGATGTTTTTTTGTCTGAACTAAAGTGGATACAAATGTAAGAATATTCTTTGCAGGTGTGGGACAGTATATATTGGACAAACAAAACAACTGTTAAAAACTCGGATTAATGAACATAAATACTCGGGTAATGTAAGACATTAACAAAATAGAAAAACCGCTCTTGCAACACATCATTTCGAGTTAAATCACCATTTTCAATTATTCGATTTCTAAAATTTTGGACAACGAACAAAACTACAAAAGACGATTAATAAGTGAAATGATACTTATCAGCAGACACAGTAATACTGTTAATAAAAAAAATGGACACCGAAAATTTGAGCAGAATTTATAACAACCTGATAGAAAAATATATAAAATTATGGCCATCCCTGTATACATGAATGAACACCAAATTGATTCTTTATTTGAAATTTTTAGTTTACAGACGTATTTTTTCATTGACTTCTTAACTGATATAAATAAATAATAATAATGTTTTTTACAGAACTAATTTTTAATATGCTTTTTTTTCAAAGTTTCTTAGATAAATATCCATTAATGTTCAAATCTTTATACATACAGTGTGGAAATTAAGTAACGCATAAATTCAGTAATTCCGTTGATATTAATTTTTTGGAAAAAAATCTCGAAGGGGTATAGCGATTTTAACTGCAGCAAATATTTTCAGTTTTTTTTTCAATTTCTTATGTCATTTATTTTTTAAGTTATGATGTCATCGACTTTTTTTTAAATGACAACCTATATTTTTTATTATTAATTTTGGTAGTAGTTTTTATTCCGGTTCCAACCGTATAAAATTTTCAATATGTTATTATTTTAAAAAAATCGAGAAAAACAGTCTTAAAGTTCAAATCATAAAAATTCATTAAATTGGGTAAATTTATCTAGTTGCCGGTGGGTGTATCACATTAGTTCGATTTTTCAACTATTTGTATAATATCAAAATAAAAACGAATGTGCCGTCGATAACTTTCCGTCAAACTTAGGAAACTAGATAAATTTTCCCAATTTAATGAATTTTTGTTATTTGAACTTTAAGACTGTTTTTAATTAGGGAATATTTAAACAACAGTTACCAAGACTGGTAGATAGGTTAGATGTAGTACGATTCTTTAATCATCTCGCTGACCGCATCTCACCCCACTAGATTTTTTTGTGATTCCCCACTGGATATAAATCACCTATAAGAGAAAATAAGACTTGTAATGGTCTTGTTACCCGACTAATTACCACGATTGAATTATAAAAAAAGTATAGCACAACGCGAACTGTCACGATGATTATTGAATTATAAAAGAATCATATTACAACGGTCGTTGCTTTGAAAGTGCAGTTTTAAATTTTAATAAATTCAAAGATTTTATTGTGTCTGGAACACAGAATTAGACAACGTAGAAATGAAAAACCATATTTTACGGCTGTGATATTTTGATGATAGAAAATGACGTCTTTTTCGAGGCGAGAGTTTGCGGAGTGCGGAAACGTTTATATTTTCAAATGACATGTGATGATAAACAAAATTTGGAATGCCTGAGTAAAAAACTTATATAACTAATCTAACAATATTACCAAAATACAATATTTACAATGGTTTATGCAATATAATATCCACTAAAAAGTCACCATTGGAAACTATACGATCGAAATAGTCAAAAATCAACAGTCAAACAATCAACAACTAAAACAATCAACAACTAAAACACAAAATTTTACACACAATTCGAGGTTTAACCACAGAATTAAAACACTAGAACTGAAGAAGCATGTTTTACGGCTGTGATATTTTAAAGATAGAAAATGACGTCTTTTTCGAGGCGAGAGTTTGCGGAGTGCGGAAACGTTTATATTTTCAAATGACATGTGATGATAAACAAAATTTGGAATGCCTGAGTAAAAAACTTATATAACTAATCTAACAATATTACCAAAATACAATATTTACAATGGTTTATGCAATATAATATCCACTAAAAAGTCACCATTGGAAACTATGCGATCGAAATAGTCAAAAATCAACAGTCAAACAATCAACAACTAAAACACACAAAATTTTACACACAATTCGAGGTTTAACCACAGAATTAAAAAACTAGAAATGAAGAAGCATGTTTTACGGCTGTGATATTTTAAAGATAGAAAATGACATCTTTTTCGAGGCGAGAGTTTGCGGAGTGCGGAAACGTTTATATTTTCAAATGACATGTGATGATAAACAAAATTTGGAATGCCTGAGTAAAAAACTTATATAACTAATCTAACAATATTACCAAAATACAATATTTACAATGGTTTATGCAATATAATATCCACTAAAAAAGTCACCATTGGAAACTATGCGATCGAAATAGTCAAAAATCAACAGTCAAACAATCAACAACTAAAACACACAAAATTTTACACACAATTCGAGGTTTAACCACAGAATTAAAAAACTAGAAATGAAGAAGCATGTTTTACGGCTGTGATATTTTAAAGATAGAAAATGACGTCTTTTTCGAGGCGAGAGTTTGCGGAGTGCGGAAACGTTTATATTTTCAAATGACATGTGATGATAAACAAAATTTGGAATGCCTGAGTAAAAAACTTATATAACTAATCTAACAATATTACCAAAATACAATATTTACAATTGTTTATACAATATATATATATATGTATATATATATATATATATATATATATATATATATATATATATATATATATATATATATATATATATATATATATATATATATATATATATATATATATATATATATATATATATATATATATATATATATATATATTGATAGTTTTTTTTTGTGGGGATTTCGGTCAGGTATAACTAATTAAAAAACATGTAATAAAAAATTTTAAAACAAATTCCTAATAATTAATAGTGTAAGTACAATAACCATAACTATGTGTTTAAAATATTATATTAATTGTAGTTCTCTGATGATGGTGTAATAAACCGAAACGTTAGAAAAAAAATTTTAATTAGTTATACCTGACCGAAATCCCCACAAAAAAAAAACTATCAATATTAATTGATAATAACGGTCAAGAAAAGTAAATATATATATATATATATATATATATATATATATATATATATATATATATATATATATATATATATATATATATATATATATATATAGTATCCACTAAAAAGTTACTATCGAAATATATATATATATATATATATATATATATATATATATATATATATATATATATATATATATATATATATATATATATTATATAAAGTTACTATCGAAATAGTCAAACACAATCAACAACTAAAATATACATACATTTTACACAAAATTCGTGGTTTAACCGAATTTGATTGTTTATCAACAACACTGTCAAAAATACATTACATAAGGCGCGTGCGCTTGCACAGAAATTGCGGCCATGTTACATGTGTGTTTTCTCATAAAATCTCGTGTGCTTTCTCATTGCCAGTTCTTTAATTCTGTGGTCTGGAATATTGTTGTAAATATTCGAAATAATATAACTATAACAACATTTAAATAATTCTGTTTCATATTGCGGAGGTGTTATTGTAACTTTAAATCTAACATTTGTTGTGAACGTTAGTTTTAAATGAAATTTCTTTATAGAAGTAACTAGGAGCTTTGTTGCTGATAATTTTATGATACAAACAAGCTGTGTGTAATTTACACCTATGTGCCATGTTTAACCACCATAAATCTAAAAGTTTAGCCTTTAATCATTAAAATTAGTGTAAATAACAAAATATTTTATATTTTGCACACATAAAGTTATTTACTTTTCAGGATCACGAGGAAAAGAAAAAAATTTTTCCAATGTTATAGTGTATCTTTTATTTTTTAAAGCTTTTGTAACAACAAACCTGACTTGCTTTTTTCTTTGCCGCTTCTATTACACCACATTAAAAAACAAACAAAAAATAAATAAAGTACCTATAGTACAGTAAAACTAATAAGAGTATCTATAATCTGGGATAGAGTAAAAGCACGAAATAAAACCATAGAACTACTGGTTCTTTTATTCAACTGTGCTGTTGATATGCGTAGTTCCAGGCGCATGTCGTACGTCCACCCTCTATCCCTGTTTGGGCCGACTTTAGGCCGTTATAACTACAGTGTGGTCAATGTACAGTGTCGTCTCACCCATTACCCTAAACTTGTTTTTTCAGAAGGATTAGACAATTCCACACTATTATAAAAATTAGAGAATATTTAAAAAAAACAATTATAAAGATAGGTGGATATGTAGGGGTGGTACGATTCTTTAGCCACCCACTTACGGGATCTGATCACACTAGATTTTTTGTGTCAATATCTTAAACAAATTTAACACTCACTACCAGATATGAACTTAAGAGTTGAGGTGGTCGTGCAACCTGAGACAATACATTCCCGACTACTTGCCACGATGACTATTGGATTAAAAAAAAAAAGATTAGAGCAGAACGGTTAAATATCCCTATTTTGAATATAACACTCATCAAGGAAAAGCTAATCTGCACTTAATTTAAAAACATGGTTTAAAATATTGTATTATTTAAGAATCAAAGTAGTCGCCTAAAAAGAATGTACAGATTTGTGATAAGTGGAGGAAATAACATCTTGTATTTTATAGGTATTATACAGGGTGTTTCTGAAACGTCTGCCCTAACTTCATGAGGAAGTTGCTTATCAAAGAATAGGAAAAATTCAAGATATTTTGCAGGTCACTTGAGTGTGTAGGATTGTGAGAATGGGTTTAAATGTAGTATGAATTATCCAAAGGGCAAAATCAATCTCGAAATAAGAAAAAATATTTATTATACAAAATTAATTCAGAAATGATTCTTTTTCGTAACTGTTTAACAAAAAACTTTTATTTATACTTTGTACTAGGAAGAAAAAAAAAGAACTCTGTGAAATAAAATTACTCGTAAGTAAGAGGCCGTCCATTTCCGTATATCTGTACACTGTCCATAAAGGGATGTCCACTGGACGTCCATTATTTATGCGTTTGTGATAGTATACCAAAGTACAAGTGATGGACATCCATATAATGTATAGGTTATATTGTCAAATCTATACGTTAAAAATTCAGTCTTATGCCAACGTTTCAGCAACGTCAATAATAAACTTATGACACCAACATTCACACACTATGTATTGTAGCCGGCTGTTAAAACGTGTCTACTTTACTTTGGACACAACAACTAAAAAGCGACGTCGCGTCAGAGGTTGTCGATAACATTATGGCAATTTACACCTAATATACCGTTAATTTCTGTGCAAATGTGGTTGCAAGTCGCAAAATTGCTACTGGTTTACTTCTAATATCACCCCTAAGTACGCCACTGTTGCGTCCCCCTTTGGACAAATTCTAAATCCACCACGTGATTCACACGCGACCGATCGGGGTTCTTATCCAACTCTAGGAATTTTGTTTGTTTTCCGATCACCAGAAGCATCCATGTCCCTATGTGTATACAGCGAGTTAATGTAGGTAAAAACAATAATCCATTTTTGGGGCTCTAGACGTCCGTGAATGGACATCCACAGGATGTACAATTTTGTGACAAACGGCTGTCCTCTGGATGTCCAGTGGATTATTTTTGGTGTCCAGATGGCTATCCGTCGTACGTCCATCAGGTCTGACGTACATCCCGTGAATTTCCACTTGGACGTCCTTGTGCTGTATGGGTGGAAGTAGATGAGTTAATATATATGTGTAGGTGACATTATTATCAACCAATTTAACGTCATTGATCCGGATGTAAAGAAATTTAATAATTTACTTCAGGCTTATGATCTCAAACAAATTATAAGCGAACCAACAATGGTCACAAATATTAGTGAAGCAATTATTGATGTGATAATTATTACCGAATGTGTTTTGATATCTCAGACAAGGGTTGATGACGTTGGAAATTTATCTAATCACCAATTAATTTTTTGTGAATCAACGTGTCCTGTAGAAAATGGGAAACAATTTTTATATACGTATAAAGACTACAAATATTTTAATTACGAGGATTTTTTTACAAGATCTAAATAATATTTCTTGGAATATAATCTATTCTCACAGTGATGTTAACACTACGCTGCAATTTTTTAATCAAAATATTCTTCTTTTTGAACGGCACGCACCATTAAAAACTGTAAGGATTTCAAAACCTAAAGCTCCTCGGATTATAGATGTTATTAAAATAATGAAACAGGGAATATGCCTTGACAAAATATAAGAAAACAAAACACACCGACTCGGCTGGACTAGAAGTTGTGACGTCACGCCATAGCACTGAGGCCTTATTTTTAGGTGGTAATAACGAGGTATTCTTTCTAGATCGATCTCTTATGATCGATGTCCCGTACATCGCTTAGCGCAAGGCCGATGATATAGTTTTTTATCCGAATCTAAGCCTGTTTTTTTTACCAGGGTTCAAGTTTTTTTACCAAGGCTTAACCATGGTCAGCTCCTCTCTGGTTACGATCCCACGCTGTACATTCAATATTTGCAGCTCTATAAACAGGGAGTTAACAAATACCAAAATGGTTTATAAATATTTATTACTTAATTACTTAATTATTTTAAACGTAACCATGCTCACAGTCTTCACAATTTATTGAAATATTTATTTGCAGTATGCAGGGTATATACTCTGTAAATAAACATTTGGAATGCATTTATCATTACAAGTTTTTGGCACAAGGTAACTAACATTTTATTTGGCCGTTAAATAAGGCATTTTCGTTTATTTGTGAGTAACATACTTCATTGTTCGTTCACAGCCAAATAAAATGTCTGAATTCTGAATAAAAAAATATGTTTAAGGTAACCATTCAGCCGCAGAATCTTCTGTTTGTCTGGAAGGTTTAACCGTGTTGTCAGACACTTTGTGATAGACGTCCTTGGCTTTTCCTGATAAATATTCGACTCCGTCGCCAATTTTGTCACCAGCCTTTCTTATAACGTCAGCAGCCGCGTGCGCAGAAATTGTATCGTCGTTAATGTTGATGTTGTAGCCCTCATAGAGATCCTTGGGACAGTTACTTTGGCTAATGATGGATAAGTCGTAGGGGTCAATATGGGCAGATGAGAGTTTGGATCTTAACTATAACAAAAAAAATTAATCAACAAATAATTACTTAAAATATAATACCGACATGTACAAAGGGTAGCCAATAAACAGTTATCTTACATCTATTGAGTACACTGTACAGGGTTATTCATTATAAATTACCCACCCCTTATCATCGTTATTATTGCCTATAGAAAAAAAAGTTTAAATAAAAGTTGTGTGGTTATCACTGAATTTTATTAAAATGCTATCAAAAGTACAGTAGCGTGCAGATTTTAGGTGATACAAAAAATTATATATTTTTATATGGGATACCCTGTATATTATTACATTTTTGGAATGATCCTTTGTTCCTAATTTCAAAAATATACCATATGTGACCCCTACCGTATACCGATTTTGAGTTATTAAACGTCGAATATCTTTTAAACTAGTTGCTGTAAATATGGAAAAGTTAACATTATTAAAGTGAGCTATGAAAATGACATTATGTTTGATAAGTGACATTTCTTTAATGAAATAATCAAAATGGTTTACAGTGAGGAAGAAAAAGTCCAAATATTTATTTGTTATATACAAAATAACAAGAATAAACGTACGGTAAAAAAGAGCATATAGGGTGTTGTATCCAAATCGTCCAATACCATCAGAAAATACGTCAAAAATATTTACCGAAAGGTGAATAATACCTCCAGTTTTAGTAGAAAAGAGCGTGTAGTTCAAGCAAACCAGGAAGAACAGCTAGATATACTGCTTCATTTCGGAGGTAAGCCCATCCATATTTATTGGCGAATAGACTTTTTGAAACATTGTATTATTTTTTAGAAAATTCTGAATGTAGTATAAATAATGCAGCCGACCAATTAGATAAAAGTTATTCCAAAGTCCAACGTACGTTAAAAAATAACACCTACAGATCATATAAAATTTTACCCATACAAGTTTTGACAGAGGCTGGATTTTGCCCGCAGATGATTCAAAAGTTGGATGAAGATCCCGATTTTTTTACTAAAATATTATGGACTGATGAATCACCTTTTTCTACGACAGGAGTTTTCAATAGGAAAACTCGAAGGCCGTGGAAAAGCAAGCACAACAGAAAAAGATTGGTAAAACAAACAAAAAAATCAGGAAGAAAAACTGTTAGCGTTTGGTGTGGAATTTTCAGAAGCAAAATTGTTGAGCTTATATTTTATGATTATACTTTAACTGGAGTTACCTATCTGGAAATAATTATCCCAGAAGCAGAAAATATTCTTTTGCAGTATTTTCCGAAAGCCGAACTTGATGATATGATTTGGATGCATGATGAGGCAACTCCGCATAGTGTCTTACCCGTTCGAGATCATGTGAATAATGTATTGCCAATATGGATAGGGAATAATGGACCTATTAAATAGCCACCTAAAAGTCCGGATTTAACCCCTATGGATTCATGTTTTTGGGGATTTCCAAAACACATTGTCAATAATAATAATAATAATAGTATAGTCATTAAAGACAGGATTCGACTTGAAATAAACAATCTGAATGTAAATAATGAAGCCATTTCCGGTGCAATTATAAATATAAGAAGACGTTATCAATTATGACAGTAATGGTGGACACATCGAACATCTTTTATGGGATCATTTATTTATATTTAAATTTCCTAAATAAATCTTTATATATATTTTGTATAAATATTTGGTTTTTTCTTCCTCACTGTAAACCATTTTGATTATTTTATTAAAGAAATGTCACTTATCAAACATAATAGTTGTCATTTTCATAGCTCACTTTAATAATGTTAACTTTTCCATATTTAAGCAACTAGTTTAACTAAGATATTCGAAGTTTAATAACTCAAAAACGGTATACGGTAGGTGTAACATATGGTATATTTTTGAAATCAGGAACAAAGGCTCATTCCAAAAATTTAATAATATATAGGGTATTTTTTTGTATCCCCTGAAATCTGCACGCTACTGTACTTTTGATAGCATTTTAACAAAATTCAGTCATAACCACACAACTTTGCCCATACCAAATTGGTTGTAAATGTACCTTTAGTCTTTGTTTGCAGTAACTTACAATGCCATGCACCTAAAGGTTATAATTAGAGTTGGCAAGTCGTGCGGCTATTCAGTGGTGCAACAGCAGGTAGATAGATATCTGGTGAGACAATGACCGGCTGGCGAACAAGTCGAAGCGAGCCGCGTGACTAGTCCATTGTTGTATGTCGTAGTGTTTACACGCTAATTTATTCCTCTCCGTTGTATTTTATGTTGCAATGTTGATAATTTTATTTGTTGTATTTTATTGTTGACATTAATTTAATAATAAAATATGTCAGACGTGCGCAAGGGTAAAAAACGGCCATACGCTGCCAAAGTGAATAAATTTATCAGTGAATTCCCGGATTTATTTTATAATGCTGCTACAATAATTTGTAAGGTGTGCGAGACAGACCTGAAGTGCCGGGATAAGTTTGATTGTAGACGTCACGTAAATACTGTGCAGCATTGAACTAAAAAATGCGTGCCTTCGAAAACACAGTTTATGTTAGATTTACCATTAATGCTGATTGCCTGTCATGTTCCGCTGCACATACTCGATAAACAACCATTTTGTGAGTCTGGAATAAATACAATCCCCAGGTGACATTACCAAGTCGCGCAACGTTGCGTAACTATGTACCAACTGCACGTGAAGACATTGTAAATAAGATCAAATGAGTATTAAATAATACACGGCTGTGGTTATGCGTTGACGAGACGACAGATCGTAAAAAAAATCTATTGTAAATGTTAAAGTATGTGTACTGGACCCTCTTAAACCGACATTTCCACTATTACTAGCTAGTAAAAGACTAACTGAGTGTACTGGCAAAATAATTACGCGGGTGGTGCTGGAGACATTAGAAAAATTTCTGTCAACAAGTCAAGTGTTGATGTTAGTGACCGATGGTGCCGCGACAATGCATTTGGTAGTCCGTTCTCTTCAAGAACACGGTTGTAGGAAGACACCGGTTTTACCAGATTAAGACAAATTTGTGGTGGTATTGATGGTGCAACTTCAGATCCGTTAAGTACGTTCACAGTCTATTTTAAGTATGCCTGTATTACATCAATAGATGTCGAACGGTCATTCTCAAAATATAAGCATATTGTTTCACCACAGTGAACATCACTCAGAAACCATAGAACATACCTGCTGCCTACTTACGAAATTTTAGGAATATAAATTTACTTTGTTAGAACTGCTCCTTTTTTCACTAGTAGTCAGTTTTTTGTTGAAAAGAAGACAAGATGTTAAGAACAAAAGTTAATCATAATATGTAATACAGTCGAACTTCTCAAAGTCGAACTTCCTAAATCCTCCCAAGACTGTCTGAGTTACAGAAAACTTGAGTTAAAGAAAACTTGAGTTAAAGAAAATACTTCTAAAACGTAAAAAGTATATATCAAGGACACAGAAACATATTTGTGTTATACCCTGTATAACCAATCAACTCATTTCTGTTACATCTTAGTTTTACATCAAATAGAACTGATTCCCGAAGTGCCATTTCAAAATTCGAAAATTTTTTGTCCATTGCATTATTATTACATCTACATGGAACACAGTATATGTGCCGCTGCGTCTGATAGAAGCAGTAAAACATTTTCACTTTTAACACCTATATTACACAAAGCATTTACAACTATTTCCTCAACTTTACGCGCATTGGTTTGCAACACCAGTTTACTAGATAGTAACAGTAAAGGTGTATTCTGAATAGCACTTAAAATACGCACATTAATGATTATATGTTCCTTAAAATTCATGGCCTCGTCAACACAAATACACACATACATATATTTCGTGTCCTCCGTGATAGTCGACATAGTCGTTAGTATTTATTTTTATCCTCGCACCAGCTACGTCTGTACGCAAACTAAATTGAATAAGGAATACGATCTAGGTCTCGCTGCGCATACACAAGTTTTTTCCTTTCCTGTGGGAAAGATAGGCCGATCGGGAAGCCGGTCCCGGAATTCACGGAGGTTCACGGAAATTGTCCGAAGTCTATTCATAACCATTCCTATGACATGCATGTTTAAAAAATGATAAGAATCTAATTTTACCTTGTCAATGTAGATTTTGTCCAAAGTTTTGGTACGAGATAGAATGGTGGCGGACTGCCTGTGGGCGAATGTCAGTTTTTGGCAAGTGAAAATACCAGCGTAAGTGTCGTAATCCGTCATGAAAACTGTGAATATTGGAAGCACCAGCAACACCTAAAAGAGAAATGCAGTTTAAAAACGAGTAAAAATTGCAGTTGATGTCGTCAGTGATTAATATGTTGCTTTGACACAGCACAATTTAGTTAAATTATAAAACTGGTCAAACCTAAGAAACATCCTGTATATTGTACATAATTAAAAGCGCTTATTTTTATGTAAAGAAGCAGTCGTGACTAAGAACATGCAACGTTAGCAAAACGACTAACCATATCAATTCAATCTCAGAAAATGGTCAGTGGCGTAGTGTAAAAAAAACTCGGCAAGGCGGAAGGGCTTATGGGAAAAAATACCACTCGTTTTATCAATTTTGACATCGCAGGCAACTTGACGTAATATATACAGATCTCTCGAAAGCATTCGACCGACTGGATCACTCCATACTGCTAAACAAAATGTCTGTTTTTGGTTTTTCGCCATCTCTGTTATTATTTTGTCATGCTTATCTTTCGGATAGAAGGCAATATGTTGCGTATAATGGTTTCCAGTCTGTCGAAGGGTCAATTCTCGGTCCCCTGTTGTTCAACATATTCATTAACGATATTGTGAATGTTATTGATGTGTCCTGTCTACTTTACGCTGATGATGTCAAAATTTTTAAAGTAATTTCTTGTTTGGAGGACTGCGTTTTTCTGCAAAACTGCCTTTCAAACTTATTTAATTGGTGTGTTGAAAACAACTCAAATCTGATTGTGTCTAAGTGTAACGTTATGACCTACACAACTAAATCCGAGGCTGTTATGTTTAATTGCAGTGTTGACAACGCAGTCCTTCAACGACCTTCTACTCTTGCTGACCTTAGCGTAATATTCGATGGCGAACTTTCACTTATACCTCACATAAATAATTTAGTGACTCAATCTCTTAAGACTCTTGGGTTCCTAATTAGAACTAGCAGAGACTTCTCGAATATTAGTACACTTAAAACTTTATACTTTGCTTTTGTTAGGTCTAAACTTGAATATACGTCTCTTGTTTGGAACCCTCACTACAGAAATCACGTAGACTCTTTGGAGAAAGTGCAAAGACGATTCTTAAAACTATTATGTCTTAAGTCTGACGGAGCATACCCGTCTATCGGTGTTCCCCAACAAGAGTTGTTGACTAAGTTCTCCATGACATCTCTTGAAAATAGACGCGAATATTTTTCTCAAGTATTTCTATATAAAATCTTACACAATCGAATTGACTGCCAAGAATTATTAGGGAAATTAAATTTTCATGTTCCTAGTGTGAATTTTCGGAGAACACAAACTTTTTTACCTCTCATTTTCGCACTCTAATATTCTTATATTCTCTCCTCTATTTACCATGTGCAACAATTACAACAACAACTGTGGGCAGTTTGATATTTTTCATTGCACCCTTAATTTTATTAAAAAATATTATAATTAAGTCTTTGTTTCTCTTTTTTCTTTTTCCGTCTTAAACTGTCTGAAATTATTTGATTGTTATTTTTATACAATGTTTTATTGTTATTTTTATACAATGTTTTTTTTCTTTTTAAATATCTTTTATCACTTATATACTTATACTGTATTGTATTTTTTGTTTTGTGTATTTTCCTGCTCTAGAAATGGGTTTACCTGTTGAGCAGTGTATGCAAATAAATAAATAAATAAATAATGCAACTTACGCACTAATTGTAAGTTATGTAGCAAATTTGGAAAGGATGTATCATTTTGCCACCTTGTCGCAGATATTTTTTTATTATTATGTGGTGTCAGCACCTTGAAATCTAACACTACGCCACTGAAGGTATCTGGTTATAAAATACGGTAGCGCGCCGCTTGTCTGCTGATGATTACAGTGGAATGTTAACACTCTAGGTTCGTGATGATAAGATACTTAATTATACATATAAATTCATAATATTAGTTTTATCAAGTGTTTTTGCGATATTTTTCCAAGAATTATTCCTGATCTTTTTACTTCTTATAAATATTACATAAAACACATTTTTCGATGAATCAAATAATAATATATGTATGTACTTACTTAGAGGAAATTTAACTGACATTCTAGCAGGTACAGCTCTGTCGAGTACTTTTAAAGTTCCCGTATAATGGTAGCCATGCTTTAAAGGTGTTAAGGCCAAAAGGAAGTGTTGGCTGATCTCCTCAATTTGATATTCTCCTGGTTCGTCAGTTGTCGTTATATTGTATACTATACAGCTGCTAGCAGTGCCTGTTTTTTCAATAACGTACCAAATACCCAATATCTGTAACATAAAACAATATCCGACATAATTTCGTCTCCATAGTTTTACATCCCTTTTGAAAGACTGTGACATAAGTAGGTCCGTTCATCTACTCTACCGGTGTATGTAGTATGATCACCGTAAGACTTGCTAAATAGGAAAATCACATGTATACAACAAAGATATAATCCATATATCACACCGTAGATAAGGTGTTCAAAGTAAATAAATTATTTCCTTACAAACTGCTAGGTGAAGATGATTATGGTAGATGGATACAACTCTGTGAAGAAGTGGGTCAAATAAATATAGTTTAAAAAAACTAAAAAACACGCTTTTAAAGCACATCAAACTAAAAAGTGAAAAATAATTATTAATATAAACTGAAAACAATAATGAACGAAAAATACTAGTATTATTGTGAAAAAAAGTGTGGGTTGCTCGATATACGAAAAAATATGGCACAAATCGCCCCACGCTTTTTTCACAATAATACTAGTATTTTTCGTTCATTATTGTTTTCAGTTTATATTAATAATTATTTTTCACTTTTTAGTTTGATGTGCTTTAAAAGCGTTATTTTTAGTTTTTTTAAACTATATTTATTTTTCACTTTTTAGTTTGATGTGCTATGAAAGCGTGTTTTGTAGTTTTTTTAAACTATATTTATATTGCTTATTGATGATGATATTATAACATATTACGATCCAACAGATATTTCTGAAAAAAAAATATTTTTTTATTTCAGCCATGGGATTTGAACTCACGCCCGAGGAGTCCGTCGTTTCGCGTCGACTAAAACTTGCCCGCTCGGCCAACGACCGAACTGAGAATCACGGAATATACTTACAATATTAAGCCTCTTGCTCTCACGCAGAGGATACGTGAGGAAAGGACTGGCGATCCTGATCAGGATAATGATATAAACTTATCAAATTATTGTATTGTTACCGGTTCTTCGTAAGTGTACAAAGTTCCAATTAAATCTGTCCGTTTAAAGTGGGTCAAAATCGAGTCCAAAGAGTCGGTTACAAACAAACAAACAAACAAACATACAAACATACTTTTGGCTTTGGGGTTATTTACAAAATATTATATAGAGATAACGTTCTAATAACATAGAAGAATTGGAAAACAAAACTTAGCTGCGTTTCAGACAATAACTTCTGTAATGATTAGAAATGCAACAAATGCTGTAAGGAGAAGATGTCAATGGAAGACAATTCGAACATGTATTGTAGTTTAGTTTTCCTATTTTTGGCAAAATTATTTTATATTATAAGAAGTGTTGTTGTTAATAGTTTTCCATGGCCTCCTCAAAAATATATTTAATTTTTCAAAAATTAACCACTTTTTCTAGAGATAAATATGACATATGAGATATCTTTGGAAAGCTAATTTAGGTTGTGATCGAATAATGAAATAATTTACAGGGCGTTCCATTTAAAAAAAAGTTTATGTCCATATCTCGGAAACTGTGGCATGCATAATTTTCTTATCAGCAATGGATTCTACTCAAAAAAGTGCCTTAAGAATGTATTACTCGATTTTTAATTAGACACGTGGTAATTGAGATATAGAGGTCATCCAAAAATGCCAGTTTTCCAAAAACGCTCTGTAGCTCGGTAGTCGAAAAAGATTGACGATCGCGGTTTGCGCCATTGTTTGTTTCTCGAAAATCGAGCTTAGGACACCTTGGTTTTTGTCTATCTGCCATAGTTTTAGAGAAAACTCCAAATCCCATCTAATTTGGTTCATCCTGTACAATAGACATTTTAAGAAAAATTTACGTAGGTACCTAATATGTCCCGTAAATGTCTTGAGAAAATGATACAGAATTTTAATTCAACCGTATGTACATAATATATGTACAGATATTCTCTAATTTTTTTATCATTCTGTATATTTTCTATATTTTTACATTTTCCAAGTTTAAAAAATGTTTGAGGTACCTACTCTCTTTTATATCTATATTTATTGTAAAATAATGTATTAAAAAAAAAATAATCATATTATTTATAAACAAAACAAGATAGATTTATTGGGGTTCAAAATAAAACAAAGAAGGTTTAGTGTCATATCCCTAAAAAAAAACAATTATGCAGCTACAAACACGTTTCGGAGTTCTTGCCCTTCATCAGCGTATCGTAGCTAAGCGTAGCCAACTTTCCACCCTTATTTAGTTATTGTTCCTGATCTATCCCATCCTAGATACAATTCCTTAGCTACGATATGCTGATGAGGGGCAATAACTCCGAAATACGTATCCTAGCTGCATAATTGTTTTTTTTTTTTGGATATGGACCTAACCCTTCTTTGTTTCATATTATTTATATTATTATTTATACGTTTTTTAGTGTCCTGAAGAATCTAATAAATTTAGCGAATCGTCGACAGGTTAAAAAAGAAAAAAAAATTGGTTTAATTTTTATGATCTCTCAACCCACCTAAAAATACCGTTTATATATAAAAAAATCTGTACACCAAACTTCTATTTCCGAGGTACCTCAACGAAATTGCACTATTTTGGCTAGGAATACCTGGGTATTCCAAAGAAATTCATGGAATGCCAAGGAATTCTACAATAACCAGCACTTTTTGACATACAAGTGATTTTTATTTCACGTTCAGTTTCTCCGGAAGTGACACTAACTTTCGATTTTTATATGGAACACCCTGTATATTATTGCATTTTTGAATTCTGCATATATTTCTGAATCCAACGATACCAAGTAAATGGTTTATAATATAATTTTTAGTTTTCCATTTAAGTGTGCCATGACGTCCGATTTATTCTAAATGACTCGTGTAATGCTAGAAAAATCGAAATCTCGTCAAAAATACTAAATTACGTGATTTATGAGCAAATAAAGTTCATCAAAACGGTTTTTGGGGGAGAACTCAATTTTTTTCAAATGGGACCATATTGTTACCGTGGTACCATTTATTAATACTAGGTATTAATAAGGAATTAATTCATCTGTCGTATTAAAATATGCGATAAATACAAACAAAATTACAGCTAAAAGAAAATAAGAAAACACAATTTAGTTCTAATTACCTAAATGTTAAGAAGTAACTAACTAAGGTGGCTTTGAAAACAATGAAATATTTAGCTTGTCAAACATTTGTTGGTTTACCGGTGTTTTTATTATGTTTTTAAAAATTGTTTAAAATTCTTGTTAATTGTGTTCAAAATGCCGCAAATTTATACAAGAGATGAAAAAGTGGACATGTTAATTATTTATGGGGAATATTAGAAAAAATGCGTTTGCAGCTAGACACCTTTATACCTACCGAACGATATCCTGATAGACAATGTCCAGCGAGAAATTATTTTAATCGTCTTGAAAATCAATTCCGAAGTGAGCCCAAGAATGATTCCGAAGAAAATTTCATTCTTGACGAAGGAACGGAAATTAATGTTTTGGCTCAAGTAGAAGTTGATAAGACTGTTTCTTTAAGGCAAATTGGGTTTGAATTGGAAATGTCACCAAACAGTAAACCGAATTTTGCACAAATACCACTATAAATCTTTTAAATACTAATTGCACCAGCACTTGTACGAAAATGATTACGAACGTAGGATGGAATATTGCAATAGGATTTTGCAGAATAACGTGCTGGCTGCAATTATTTTTTGGGAATGATTTTATTTTCGGACGAGTCTAGGCTTACAAATTTAGGATTATTTAACTGACAAAATACAAAATATTGGTCACAAGAAAATCAAAGACGTCCAACTCCACTGCATTAAGTTTGGTAGATTAATTCCTGAACTTAACATTTTTCATAAAGTAAACGAAAATGGATAAACTTACCCGGTTCATATGAAAATCCTGTGCAGGCTCAATATCAGGACATGCACCCAGGTGGTAAGAATGCATTTCTACATTATAAATTGCTAGGAGTAGCAAAAAACTGCAAAAAATTAACCTCGACATTTTCACTATTGCTCACGAACTAACTTCTAACACAGTCAAATCACTATTAACTAGTATTGGCCAACTAATTTAATTTAAATTTCTTTATATACATATTCATGCTTAACTAGATGACCGTGCAAAGTCGACCATAGGATTTATCGCGATAATTTTCTCTTGTTTACGTTCAGAACCACAACTGGACTATATTACGATTTATTATACATTTACCAGAATTGTAGTTGGTCAGAGAAGCAGTCATAGATTCGTTTATAGTTTTAAAAGTAATATTTGTTTGTGTCTTTTGTTTATTCTTGAAAGGCAAATAAATACATCTTAATTCTTGAAAATTTTGTGAGTCATATTTGTGCAACTAATGAACTGATACAGAAAGAGTGAGGGAAATAAACTGGACAAACAAAATCAAGTATCTGCTACTAAACACAGAAAATAGTATGTAAATACGTTTTTTAAATCTGATGTCAAACAATGGATTCGTTGACCTAGTAATGGAGAATAGAATTGAAGCGTTGAAACATTAAAGGGGCTAAGTTCCAAAAATTGTTAATTGAAATATTTAGAAGAAATCCTTTAAAACATGCATCTAGAACTAAGTAGAAAAAAATACAAAACAAAGCATTTGACACTTGGAACCATTACATGTTGTTTTCGCGTGTACTTAGCACGTTTCTCCGTGGCGACTGCTCCATAGAGGCTCAGGGGATTGAGCCTCCCAAGTTACTATTAGGAAAATATAACAATATTAAATGCATGATACTTTTTTTCAGTTTTTTTTTTATATTTAATATATTTTTTTAACATAGTTATTACCCGTTTCCGACGGCTATGTGTACAATAAAGTCGCATAATGTACTGACACTGACCATCAACTTATTACTTTAACCAGAGAGGATGGAGCAGGCTCAGCTCATATGGGCCAATCCTTGCATAAGGAAATATATGAAGAAACGAATCGAGCGTGAAAATTGCCGATCGCGGACAACGGTTTTTACAACGCGACAGAAGGCTCAAGTTATCAGAGCCGCAGTTCGCTTTTAATGTTTGTGTAGTGTAGTAGTGCTTATATCGATTCGCCGCTGGTTTTGCTCTCGATATTTATTTGTGGTTTCACTGTTTTGAGTGTTTTTTGTGTTATTTTAAGTTGGTTTAGATGCCAAAATTACTGAGAATGGTATAAATAATATTCTGAAAGTGAATTTTAAAACTTTGCCGTTAGCAGAAAAAGTAAAAATCTAGAAACTCGGATGACCAACACCAGAATTGACACGTACTTTCACGAAGTATTTTTCTAAGGATATTTACAAACAAAAATGTCAGTGGATTTGTGGATGTGATAAGGTAAATGCTCTGTTTTGTTTTCCATGTGTTATATTTTATAACTATTCTGTCGGAATGGACAAGATATGGTCGGTAACAGGATTTAAAGATCTAAAACATTTAAATTAGAAAATAAAAAAGCACGAAATTTCTGCATATCATATAATGTGCAGTACGAATTTGGCTTTGTTAGGTTTGGTAAATACTGCAGTTCAATTAGATTCAGTTTATAGACAAAATAATATAAAACACAACGAGCAGGTAACTACAAATAGGTTTATTTTAAAGAAAATATTTCACAAAATCTTTCCACATGTGGACATATTATTTAATCAATTTCAATCTACAAATACGACATTATTGAACTTAAAAAAAAAGTTGAGAGTGAAAAAATTATATCATCTATTAGAAATTCAACTGATGAGATAGAAAAAGAAATTACTAATAATGAAAATGAGAATAAACGGAGAGAAATTAATCCTGAAAACAAAAATTCCGTAGTTGCTAAGGAAGTGTGTGACAATAATTTTACAGATAAAAGAAAGATTGTCACACATAGGTCACTTTCTAAGTGACCTATGTACGACAATCTAAAGATTGACACTAAAGATGCCGTTTCTAGCCGCATCTTTAGTGAATGTAGACAATTTTCTTAATTATTCAAAGAAATTTCCGACGTCGACTTTCAAATCAGTTGAATCTTATCCAACGGACTGAATTGGAATAAGTCATTTATTCATGAACAGATTTTAAAAATATTGTAGGTGGCCTAAACATGCTTTCTTGGCTGTCTGAAAATGGTTTAAATGAAACGTTCAGCGAAACGGTCAAGTTACAAAACATTATTGTGACAACGTCGATGTCTATTGCTGAATCAGAAAGATACGAAGGCGTAGAAAGGACATAGTATAAAATATTTTATAATTGCCAATTTAAACTGGCAATTATGGATTATTGCCAGTATAAACTGGCAATTATCCATAAATGCCTGTTTAAATTGACAATTAAGCATGATTGCCAGTTTAGACTGGCAATTATGATAATTGTCAGTTTAAACTGGCAATTAAGGATAATTGTCAGTTTAAATTGACAATTATGGATAATTGCCAGGTTAAACTGGCAATTAAGGATAATTGTCAGCTTAAATTGGCAATTATCATTAATTGTGAATTTAAACTGGCAATTATCCATAATTGCCAGTTTAAACTGACAATTAGATAATTGCCAGTTTAAACTGGCAATTAAGGATAATTGTCAGTTTAAACTGGCAATTAAGGATAATTGTCAGTTTAAATTGACAATTAGGGCTAATTGCCAGTTTAAACTGGCAATTAAGGATAATTGTCAGTTTAAATTGGCAATTATCCTTAATTAAACCACTTATATGTACAATGGCCGTGTTAAATACTAATATGTCACATATTTTCTCATTATATTTCATAATTGCCAGTTTAAACTGACAATTAAGGGATAATTTCCAGTTTAAACTGGCAATTAAGGCTAATTGTCAGTTTAAACTGGCAATTAGTGCTGAATGTCAGTTTAAACTGGCAATTAAGTATAATTGTCACTTTAAACTGGCAATTAAGGCTAATTGCCAGTTTAAACTGGCAATTAAGGATAATTGTCAGTTTAAACTGGCAATTATGGATAATTGCCAGTTTAAACTGGTAATTAAGGCAAATTGTCAGTTTAAACTGGCAATTAATGCTAAATGTCAGTTTAAACTGGCAATTAAGGATAATTGTCACTTTAAACTGGCAATTATGGATAATTGTCAGTTTAAACTGGCAATTAAAGATAATTGTCAGTTTAAACTGACAACTAAGGATAATTGCCAGTTTAAACTAGCAATTAAGGATAATTGCCAGTTTAAATTGGCAATTATGAAATATTTTGTACTATGTCCTTTCTACGCCTTCGTAGAAAGATGTTTTTCAACTATTAAAAGATAAAGACATTTTTAAGAAACACTATGAATGAAGAACGCCTTAATGCCCTAGCAATGATGTCGGTGAATAAGAACTTTATCCATAACATAAGCAATTTTGACAAAAAGTCAAGACTTGGTTTTGTGTATAAGCAATAACATTTTTACTCGCATTTTTAAGTGATTATTATATTGTGAACTTTTTTTTGTACATATATATACATAAAACTTTTTCTTTTGTTATCAAAAATCGCAGTTCTACTTGGATGAAATTATTTTATATCACATCCATATATATTTATGCATCATCGTCTGTAGTCCATAACATCGTAGATTTCTTTATCATATTTATTCAACTGATCTCTATACAGGGTGTTTCAAAAAACATGCGCCTAACTACTGGTGGCGATTCATCATCTAACAAATGCTACCAAAGTTTAAGATTTTCAAAAAAAAGAAAAGAGCGTACGCCACTCACTGTTTACTTTTTTATATTGCTGTTGTGACGCCAGTTAAAAGTAAAATAAAATTTGCCTCTTGGCACGTTTTTAGTTTGGGCTCCGGTCAAGGAGTTAAATGCAATTTTTTTTAAAGTAATGCGAAATAAAAATATCAAAAGCAAAAACGCAACCAAAGTAATAATCATAATATATGCTATGAGTTAACATAATATATGACAATCTGGGATCCAATGTCACTGTCAATGAAGTATAAGACAAATATCCTTCTTGGTAAAAGTTATAATATGGAATGAAATGGAAATGTAATAAAGCAAACATTTTTTTTGCTAATTACTATTTTCCAACTTTTACAAAACTTATCACAGATATGAGTATAACGTATACCTTTTTAAACAATTACTTTCCCGGTTATTTGAAAACTAGATATAAAAATAAGAGACACGTGTTTCTTATTTATTTTTTTCTTTTCATTTAAACTGAAAAAAAATGACGTTTCTAAGCGCAAATTCAAGTGGAGCTCTAAATACAGTTATTTTTAGGATATTTCAAAAGATTTGGTCATTAAATTTGATTATAGCAAGTTTCATCTAAGAAAATAGAGAGACGGCTGACAGACAGATTTAACATAAGTTGAAAAGAGACAATTTTTTCTGATTCTGCTAGAAGCAACACTGCTGAACCAAGTGGCGATTTGTGGATTTAGGTTGTACCATATCTCAGTACTGGAGCATGGAATCCAAGCAATATTTGAAGGCACGACCGTCCATACTGTTTGAAGAAGTTTTGCAAAAAAAATGGAAAAAAAAATTGAGAAAAAAGTTACAAAAAATGCGCAGCCTCCGCAGGTTACTTCTAGACCATTAGTAAAATCTTTGCAAACTATTTTTTTTTTTTTTTGGTAATAAAAGGAAAATTTATCACCACCTTTTTTGGTTTTCGAAAATTTGGATGTTTTGTCAAGTTATGACATTTTGAAATTTACACACTGAAGAACGTAAATAAATATAAACTATATTTCAATAACGAAACTTCACCGGTCCCATGGTCATAAGAATTTTCCAGTATTAAGATATGTCATGGCATTAGGGTGATCTTTATTTTTCAACTTTCAAATTTAAAATGGGCCATCGTGCATAAATGTTAGAAATGACAAAATATGAAACCTTGCAAAATCCTAGCAACATATTTCAATATTTAGAGGTCGCTACCACCGATGCAAATTTGATATATTTTTCCTTTATTCCAATTGACTCAGTACATCCATCGTTAGCACCACTTAGCAGCTACATTAGATCGCACCAAAATTAGTGACCGAAATGTAACTCTTCTTTTGAGTTCAACTGCAGCTGCTCTAGATTATAACATTTCGGATTTAAATTTAAACCATTCAAAGACAAAGAGCAACGTTTTTGAAACAGCCAGCGTGCAGAAATAATTAAAAACTCATTTAATCCCGAATATTGTCGTACTGTGCATTGGGATGGGAAACTCCTGCCAGCTTTAACTAGGAAAGAGACAGGTGATCGACTGCCCATTATTGTATCTGTTGGAGGAAATGAACAACTGTTTGAAGTTCCCGAATCAATGGCACTGGTGAAGTTATGGCTAGTGCTGTGGAAAAGGCAATAAAATCATGGAATCTTGAAGATAAAGTCTTCAATGTGCTTCGACATGACGTCGTCAAATACCGGCATTAATGAATGAGCCATAGTGTTCTTCTGGAGACAAAATTGAATAGAAAGTTGTTATATCTTGCATGCAGGCATCATGTTTTTGAGCTGGTGCTAGAAGCAGCTTTCTCAGTCAGTTTTGGGAGTTTGAATGTTTCATCTGGACCAGATACACAAATTTTTAAGAAATACCAAAAAGTGTGGGAAATAATTGATCAACCACAATACCTGATCATCATGAATTAAGTGACTTCAAACATTTCTCCTGAAGTTTTCGGGAAAATAGTCAAGTTTGCAGCGGATACGTTTTCAATGAAGAAACAATCGAGAGATGATTACAGGGAATTATTGGAGTTGGTGATAATCTTTCTTGGAGGCACACCACATCGAGGTATACGATTTCTGGCTTAAGGCGCAATGCATCGAGCTAGATGGATGGCAAGGGCCATATATTCGCTAAAAAATATACATGTTTTGCGATCAGTACAAACTTAAGTCGAAAGAGAAATTCGCCCTACGTAGGGTTTGTATATTTGTATCAACCATTTATATCAAAGTATGGTAAAGAGCTCCTTTGGCAGTTTCTGCACTGAGAATCAGCCTAGAACTACTGCAAAAGCTTGAGGCTTACAAGGAATCAGATCCAGAAATTGCAAATGCAGCGATTACAAAATTTTCGCATCTGCGGTATTTATCCGAAGAGCTAGTGCCTCTCGCGTTAATGTCCCTGTGCAAATCAAGCGTAGTATATGGTTAACACTCTAGATCTAAATGATAAAATTATTTCTGATGATCGCCAGATAAAGGATACCATGAAGACAAATGTGAGCGTTATGTTTTTAAACCTTGACAAATTTGTTTCTGCCAATTCTCGTCGATTCTTTCAAATTTTACAACTGAATGAATCGTTTCTTTTCAAATATCCAGAGCATTGGGAAGAAGACCAAGACTTCTTAAAAGGCAAAGAAACCTGCAAATATTTACATGTTGTTAACGATACTGCAGAACGAGGTGTGGCACTTATACAAGAATTCAATAAATTGCACACCAACGAGGAAACAGAAGTAATTCCTGCTACAGGTAGTCAAGGAGCATCGTGAAAAATTTCCAAGTGTCAATAAAAGTACTATTTTAGACAGATTAAGTCATTAATGCAATAGTTTGTAGCTTTTTCTGTTCTGTGGTTTGTAGAATTTAAAACTCGGTAATGGCCCCTAAATATTATTCGATTTATTCAGTTTTTTTAATATTGTTTTTTTTTGTCATTTCTTATAAATAAACAGGGTGGCCCGAATGATTTAACGATTTTCGTTATTTTGTTACCTTTAGGAAACACCCTAATAAAAATATAACCTGAACTATAAATATTATTTTTACATACATATTATAGGTACCTACTAACGTTTTAAAAAAGAGCACCGTTATTTTTTTGCCCATTATACATTGTAATTTATTATATAGACTATGGTATCCATAACATTGCAAATATTTTTGCTAATTAATTAATATTCATACCAATCAAGAGTTCAACGGTCATTAAATGAGATTGTGTAACCGTACAGTGTTGTCAGTTCAAATACATTACATATTTTTTTTTAAATTTACAATACTTTCTTTTGCCGAACACGACTTTTAAGTAAAATTTATAATTAAATCAGAGTATCGATGTAAGTATATGTATAAAATACCTATCATGCTCGATATGTAAACAGAGGATAGGTACCTATATAAAAAATGAAAAAAAAAGGATACTTTATTTTGATCACGACTGTACAAATATTTACATATTTGTGAACAATTTACTGCAAAGCTCATTATTTAAGTTAGTCACCCTAGATAATTACAAAAGTCAGTGTATTGTTTATTAATTATGTAAGTATAGAAGTGACTAATTTATATGAATAAAAAAGAAAAAAGTTTAAAAAACTTCCTGATTACAAATTATTAAACAAATTATTTGGAAAAGCCTATACACGAGTTTGTGACAATCTTTAATTCAAGCATTACTTTTTTATTCGTGTTTATCTTATACAGTGTGTAACGAATTTCCCCGTTGGAAGAATAAGTTATAAGGTGCAGAAAAACACCAGTTCACAAGAAAAGTTAAAGTTATTTTTATTTAAAAATATGATTATGATATACGAATGTAAAAACACGTCTAAGACTATCGCCAAATAATTCAATAATAATCTCTGGTATATCTACATTATTTTTCATATTCCTTGCACGCACGCATGCACACACACACATGGCACACAGGTAATCCCACTTCTGACTTTATAAGGTGCAGAAAAACACCAATTTAAGTTATTTTTATTTAAAAATATGATTATATTATAATATACGAATGTAAAAACACGTCTAAGACTATCGCTAAACAATTCAACGATGATTCCTGATATATCTACATTATTTTTTATACTCATCATAACTAAGCCTGGCCAAGGTCATTAATCCTACAGAGACGTACTGGGTATGCATCATCTCATAATACTTGAATAAGTACAATAATAAAAACAAAAATATTTTATATATTGTGATGTATGTTTTTGTACTATTTCGTTCGCTTTAAATTCTTTTTTTATGTATTTCCTTATATTTTGTAAGATTAGTGCTTATTATTAAACTGTTAAATGACGTTCACACATGTACATTGTATATCTAAGTGATAACTAATAATAAATAAATAAATAAAATAAATGGAAATAAATTTTATTAATATTGGTACACTTTATAAAAATATGTACAAAACTCACCTTCTTAAGCAGATTTATGAAGTAGCTTGGTTGTCGTTATCACAAACTGGAGCACTTCTATAATAACTGTGTGACATCAGATATGTTTCTATAGTTGTCTCAGTAAGCGATGTTCGCTATAGTGAAAAAATATATTTGTATTTTGAAAAAGACCGTTCGAAATCTACGGAAGTAATACAGGCATAAGTAAAACACTCTGTGAACTCACTTAACGCAGCTGTAGATGCACCATCACAAATTTGTCTTAATTTGGTAAAATCAGGATCTTTCCGTAATACAATCGAATTTTTTCAATAACGGACTTATTTTTTGCGTCATTTATAGTCTGTAGCTCTGTATTTACGTCGTCCACTATTTGCAGCGATTCCACTAACAACAACGAAGTATTTTGCAATTTTTCTATTGCGTCGTGTAGTCTTCTATAATTGTTATAAATAGTTTTTAAATCTGTTTCAAGGGAAACATCTTGAAAGCTTGTCTGGCTTTCCTTAATAGCTGCAGCCTCGTTAGGGTTGAACTGTAGTATCACAGCTTTTATTTGTTGAAAATATTAAGCATAATAAAAAGCTGCCTTCAACCACGTTCCCCAACGTGTAAGAATCGGCTCTGGTGGTTCCGGAATACCAGGACACAATGTGTGAAATGCTCGACGCCGTTTAGGAGATTTGAGAAATACTTTTTTTGTATTTGCTATTAATGCATTTACCTCTGGAAAACATTTTCGAATCGTTTCTGCTACAAGATGGAACGCATGCACTTTACACGTAACATGTAAAAACCTACAATCGTGTCTTTGAAGAAACCGGCCCACCAAACGCATTGTCGCAGCACCGTCGGTCACAAACATCAACACTTGACTTGTTGACAGGTCAAATTTTTCGAAAGTCTCCAACACCACCCGCGTAATTGTTTCGCCAGTACACGCAGTTAATCTTTTGCTAGCTAGTAAAAGTGGAAATGATGGTTTAACAGAGTCGAGTACACGTACTACATATAACATTTAAAATAGAATTTTTTTTACAATCTGTTGTCTCGTCAACACATAACCACAGCCGTGTATTTTTTAATGCACATTTAATCCTATTTACAATGTCTTCACGAACACTTGATACATATCTACGTAACGATGAACGACTTGGTAAATTCACCTGGGGATTGTATTTATTCCAGAACTCCCGAAATGCTGGTTTATCCAATATGCGCAGGGGAACATCACAGGCAATGAGCAATAACAGTAAATCAAACATAAACTGAGGTTCCAAAGAAGACACGCCATTTTTTTTATTTTTATGCCGGTTACTATTAACATGATTTTGCAGCCGTATTTATTCTAGCACATTAAGTCTTGATCACAAACTTTACAAATTATTTTACATCCATCATAGAATAAATCCGGAAATTCACCGATAAATTTATTCACTTTATCAGCGTACGGTCGTTTTCTACTTTTTACGCTCAACATTATTTATTAGTACTCTATGCATTGACCGACAGATAACAACTGAAGTGTGTCGTGTCGTCGTAAACAAGCGCGCGAAGGCATTCGTATTGGGCCCGACCCTGAATCTACCATCGCTTGGCCAGGCTTAATCATAACTTATTGGATGTTGTAATACAAACAGAGTCCCCTTTCTCCCTACACTAGATATATCATAATTTCTTTCTTTAAAATAAATACTGATTGCTTTAAGTGTCAATAAATTCACTTCGTTGAGACGTAGACTAACAAAGTGTATCGAAAAACACCTCAATTTTTAATAATTTCATTTGCGCATTTTTTAATATAGAAAATTTAGAAACGACGTCATCATAGTTTACGTGGTGAAGTCAAAACTTATAAACAAAAAATATATAGTTTATTAAAAAATATCACGCGAACTATGATGACTAGACACCGGACAATTTCCGTGTGAGCAGGGTCGACACATGGGATAAGGGACAATAACAATTATTTGTAAAGAACAATTAAAATACAAAAGCATTTACCATTATTTTTTCAACTGTATACGCATCGGTTTTCAACACCCCGTTTACTACGTATTAGCAGTGGAGGTATACTCTGAATAACACATAAAATATGCATAATAATATTAACGATTTACGCCTTATGTTTCGTCACTAATAAACTAAGTATAGTTTATTAGTGCCGATTTTTATAAATGGACCTATAAAACATCCTGTATAACACCGATTCAACTCATTTTTGATATACTATAGTTTTACATCAAGCAGGCCTGATTCCTGAAATGCTATTCCAAAATTCGCAAATTTTTTTTGTCTATTACACTTTGTTTGGACCTTTGCGTGTGTTCAAATTAGTTAAGACGTGCGTCCGCAGCAATACATTTGTAGGATAAGCAAATATAGAGATACATATATCTAGGCAGGCTACAACATCTAACCGATTAGTTAATTGGTGGAACAAAGACACGATTATGAACCCGTCTCAGTTTCATTGACCAGCTTGTTTGTCACTTGAATCAGCGGCGTCGTAATACTTTTGCAATTATATTTTGACATTATATATTAGCACTATTAACAGCTGTATGAATCTCGTAACTTGAAAACTACTTTTGAGCCTTGACACGTACTCAGTGGCGGCCGATTAAAGATAGGGTATGCTCTATCTCAGTGTTGGAATATATAAAAAATATTCTTCTTAAGAGGGCTAATCGAACCAGTGTTTGTAAGGTAATTTTTCAAAATTTATTTCTTCCATACGGTTTGGTCAAATTACACCAAATTTGGAGGATCAGTAGTTGAAAGTGTACTAGAGGGTACATGTATATCTATTTTAATTAATTTTCACTTTATGTAGGGAAAATTTATACTGTTATTATAAGTGAAATTTGAACGTGATTAGCTCCTGAATTATGATATCAATCGGTAAAATTCGAGGTAAAATTCATACATGTCTTCTAGAATGAATCTTCATAATTATGCTCAGCAAGTTTCAAACTTTTATTCCGTACTATTTGGTTAAAATGAATTTTCTAAATAAGTATCTTTGCCACTACAAATGGAGCAAGGAAGTGTTACCTCTATCGGGAATCGCACCTCAATGAAATCGGTGAATAAAACGTCCAGTGAAGGTATAGTCAAGAGCAAAATTATTCAGCGGCGCTATAAAAACTTTCTAAAGAGTGACACAGCTATCCGAAGCTTTTTCCCGACTAGGCCCCTTAAGTACACACCACTGCTCAAAAGTAAAGTTGATTTGCAATTTATTTATCTTATACAACAAAACATACTTCTATTTTTTAATATATGAAAAAAGTGGATTAAAAAAAATTGTTTAGAATGCAATTTGTGCCTATACGTACCAAATTTTAGGAATATACTTTGTTGTAAATGCCACTTTTTTGAATAGTAGTCAGTTTTTTTGTTGAAAACAAGATAAGACGTTAAGAATAAAAATTATTCATAATACTAGTTTATTTTCGAAAAGATTTTTTGTGATTGCAGAGCACTATCAATTTACAAAATGATTTTTAAAAATTCAAAACAAAATACTAATTTATTGAAAAAAAGAGATAGTGCCAACAAAGTAAATTTTTATTTCTGAAATTTAGTAAGAAGGCACCAATTTCATTCTAAACAACTTTTTTTAATAGAATTTTTTTCATATGTTGAAAGATTAATAATGGCAGTTTAGTAGTGACGATTTTTATAAGTAGCCTTATATAACACCAATTAATTTTTGATATATCTTAGTTTTACATCAAGCAAGACTGAATCCCCAAGTGCCATTCAAAAATTCGACAATTTCTTGTTCATTACACCATTTGTTACATCTATCCTGTGACACAGTGTATATGTAAAGCTGCCACCCCGTTACGATTCACGTATTCCAATATATTTCATGTAACTCGTCTGTCCCATGCCTTGATCACAGTTCAGGAGATTTCGTGAACTGTTGACACTCGAAGTATATATTTTAATTATTCCATACAAATGATTGTTATTGTCTCTTGTCGCATATGCCGGCCCTGTATGCACGGAAATTGTTCAGTGTCTATTGATGAGCTTTTCCGCTGGTGTCAGTGATTGGCCTCGGTAGCGGAAATGGGCTAATGTTAAATAAATGATAAAAAAAAAGGTATACATTCTTGTTCCATGACAGTAACTACACACAATTATTAATACAACAAAAACGAAAGTTTAATACTTTTAGATGTTTATTATGTAAATTCTACTAATCTATATTATCTATACTTACCGACGGAGTACTGCATATTGTATCCTTGGTTTAGCTTCGCCACTTTTTAAATTGCCTCCAAGATGGCCAACTCTGTTAATAATAATATGCTTTATTTGCCCAACAGGTAACCCCAATTACTGGACAAAGTTTCAGTACAAATTGTGCGTAAAATATTATACTTAAATCTTATATTTACTTATATTAAACTATAAACTTATCAACTTAAATTCATAATGCTGCTATAAAAAAAATACAAAATTTGAAGCTGATTATAGTAAAAGTAAGGCGCTGTATTAGACGGGTAATATCATCCGCCATTTTGAGTCCAGTTGGTTCGAAGTAAATAACGGGGTGTATATGTAAATACAGGCATTCGTGTCCGAAATATTCAATTTTGAACAAGTTTTAAGATATTTTATTGACTGAAAACGACAATTATGAAAAATTGATCGAATTCCCGTGTTTACATTGAAAATTGAGGTTATGTTTTTAAATGTTAATTTTGGTTTGTACATTAACTACTAATTATAAAAAAGAAATAGTCGGGCGTAGATAAAAATAAAATTTATGTTCGGCAAAGCTGAGTTCAGGATCGAAATATATGCCTAAATCTTTGATTGTATTTGTGGTTCTAGGACAATATTGATTCTGTAGTTGTAGATAATATGATTTATCTTTTTTGTGTTAGTTACTACATTACATTTGGTTGCATTGATACCAACTTTGTTAAGAATACACCAATTGTTGACAGCATCGAAGTTATTTTGAAAACATACAATCATTTACGGAACTTATGCGCATGAAAATTTTTAAATCATCTGCAAATATCAGGGAATCGCATTGTAGTTCAATACACAGATCATCTATAAATAACAGAAATAATAAGGGCCCAAGTTTGGAGCCTTGTGGTACTCCGGATGGTACCAAGTATGTCGATGATTTATGTCCATTGTAAAATACAAATTGCCTTCTCTCTGTTAGGTATGATCGAAAAAAGTTTAGTAGGTTTAGGTTAAATCCGAACTTTTCCAACTTTTGTAGCAGTAGCTGATGATCAATGCGGTCGAAGGCTTTGGTAAAGTCCGTATACAAAGTATCTACTTGACCCTGTTCGTCTATGGCTTTAGATACGGTTTGACTGAATGACACTAGGTTCGTAACAGTAGATCTGTTAGACATGAATCCGTGCTGACATGGCGATAATATGTTCTTTGTGGACAAATATATTCGATTGTATAAAATAATTTTCAGCACCTTTGCAAAATTGCACAGAAGAGAAATTTGCCTATAATTGCTTACACAGGCCATATCGCCTGCTTTAAAACTTGAAAAAGCTTTTGCTACTTTCCGTTGTTAAGAAGAGTTGTCATTTTTTGTTGTTGCTCCCTCCTGCAGGTAGCACGCCTAGCATAGGTTAAATATACATAGATAATTACTTCTTATGTATTTACATATACCGCCCAAAAATATTATATCGTTGTGAGCAATGCCTATTTAGAGTCTGTTGGTTTCGCAACTGTAGATACGTTAATATGGGCCAGTTCTATGTATTTACTATTGCAAAATCAACAATATCCTAAACAGGCGTAACAGGCATTTTGTACAAAAATTATGGGCTGAAGGACCTCGGTCAATGGCCTTTTGGGGTAACCAATAAATAACGTTTATTATTCCTAAACAGGCGTTGCTCGTGTCGATATAAAAATTTTGGTGTCCAGATTTTTGAGCGATAAAAATAAGTAACTATCCATGTATACCTAATCTAAGCATTGCTTCTCTTTAGTGTCATAGTCTACTGTATGTAGCCTTTTACAGTAGTATTAAAGAAGCAAAATATTTATTCACAAAATGATGTTTGATTGTTTTGTATAAAGACGTATTGTGATGTAATTTTTCTAAAAGTGAGGTGTTCGAACAGAACTGGAACGAGAAGAGACAACTTCCTCACTCATCTACATATATTTGTTAGTGTTAAAAAAATTCTTAAACAATATTTTATTTAAAAACGCTTAATACATATTTAAATAAATAAAACATTTACTTTAATTACAAAATAAAAACATTTAAGAAAAACATTTGCAATAATATGTACAATCTCATGACAAATTACAAAATTGCTGAAAATAATAATTTTCACTACATATCTAATATTCATAAAAATAACATATATATACATTAATTGTAGTGCGAATCCTTTACCATTTTTCTCATTGATCGGAGAGGGTCTGAAATTAAAAAAAAAAATAAAATAATTATGGATAACAGTACAGTAGTAAGAGATTTTCACCAAAAAGTCCCTTAAAATATTCAGTGTCAAAAAGTTCCTAGTAAATTTATCTGAAGATGTGTATTGTCTTTCCATAAGTAGTTTCGTAATGCAACAACAGAGTAAGAGGAGATAGGGGAGAGAGAGAGGGTGGGAGATAATGGCTTATTTAATAATACTTCATGTATATTTGTTATTAGAAATAAATTCCGTTCTACGCATAGTCTACTGCCAGAACTTTCTGGTATTTTCGTCACTTGGCAGCAAAATAAATATTTTATTAGGAGTTAAAATTGAAGTGCTTTCACAGTTTATGCAGTCTTTATATGGTCCCTTTTTTCGCTCTTAACGTAAGAACATCTGTAACCCTAGTAACCAACAACCAACACAACCATAAGCAACTGTATAAGGGCAGCAAGCGCCTAGACGTCGTTGAGTGAAGTGCTCTGACAACAGGTTTATCTCCATCTCCTGATTGAGCGGTACCAAGTGTCAAATCACGTAGGGCCCTAAAAAATTGGTGTCTGCCACTGTAGAAAACGGAATTAATTAAATTGTATACAACAGTGGTGATAATGAGTAGTGAGGCTTCATCCATCATGTGTTTAACTTTAGCTGCTAGCTAATTTAATTAGACGGTTGAATGTGCGAATTCCAGTGGCGCGCCGGGTTACCGTTGTCATTTAATATAAGTGGAGTCCATTTATAATGTAAAGAGGCCAGTAGTATAATAAATTTCTGATGTATGGGCGCATCAAGCATGGCTATTTCAAGCATTCACCGAGCTGTTTTACAACGATAGAATGGCAAAACGATTACTGCGCGCTACGTCCCAGTGACGCCCCCGGCCTCTCCACATTGTGAACGGACTCTACCACTAATTACTAAAGCTGGCCGAGGTCACCTGGCCGACAGAGCCATAATATGACTCATATGTTTACATCATATCATAATACTTGAATAAGTACAATAAATGGAAATAAATTTTATCAATAATGTTACATTTTATAAAAATTTGTATAAAACTCACCCTTTTAAGCAGATTTATGAAGTAGTTTGGTTGTCGTCATCACAAAGTGGGGAAGATCTATAGTATAATAGCATCAGGTATGTTTCTACAGCTGTCTCCGTCAGCGATGTTTGCTTTGGTGAAGAAATATGTGTATTTTGAAAATAACCGTTCAACATCTACGGATGTAATACAGGCCTAAGTAAAACAATCTGTGAACTCACTTAACGAAGTTGTAGATGCACCATCACAAATTTGTCTTAATTTGCTAAAATCAGGATCTTTCTGTAATACACTCTCGAATTTTTCACTAACGCGATTATTTTTTTGCGTCATTTATAGCCTGTAGCTGTGTATTTACGTCGTCCACTTTTTGCAGCGATTCCACTAACGACAACGAAGTATTTTGCAATTTTTCTATTGCGTCGTGTAGTCCTCTATAATTGTTATTAATAGTTTTGTAGTGTAGTATGTGTAGCGGAATATTACAGGCTATTAACATTAACAATAAATCAAACATAAACTGAGTTGTCAAAGGCATGCCATTTTTTTATTTTGATATTGCACGGTATTGATATGACGACGACAATCTGTTTTGTGCCAGCACATTAAGTCTTGATTGCAAACTTTACAAATTATTTTGCATCCGTCATAGAATAAACCCGGAAATTCACCGATAAATTTATTCACTGTGTCCGCGTACGGTCGTTTTTTACCCTTCGGCGCGTTTGACATTATGTATAATTTATAGGTACAACCTCACGCATTAACCTTTCAAATAAAACTGCGGCGTAAATCACTTCTAAATAGGCACGAGTGACGCCAGCGCAAGGCCGTGGCTGTACTCCAGCCACCTCGGCCAGCTTTACTAATTACAAGGACTTACCTCTTATTTTTTGTCCATGAATGGCTGTTTGTGGTTCTCAGGATACATCTGCATCATTAATAAAGCTTCTATAGTATCCTTTGATAAATTTCTACGGTTCGTTGCAAACGTCGACATGTATTTTGAAAATGAATGTTCTATATTCAAAGATGTAATATTCGCGTATGAAAAATATTAGATTTTCAGAAATATTCATGCAGTTAAATATTGATACAAATACAGTGAGCTATATTTCTCCTAGAATGAACGTAAATGTTCTTTCTATAACACCCATTGTGGAATACCACACGCACTTAACATGAAAATTAAATCGAAAATGCTATAAATTCTTTAAAAAATACCCAATCTCTCGACGCTCATATCTCTAATAGTAAAATAATCAAAGACACACGTAACTTGATACTACAGCCACTAACCTTACTAATAAATTTAATTTTTGAAACGGGAGTTTTTCCAGACATTTTTAAGTTTCCAAAGGTCATACCTCTTTAAAACGGGAGACCCTTCGAGTATGGACTATCGTCCAATATCTATAATTTCTATATTTGCGAAAATTGTTGAAATCATTTTAAAAGATAGACTCATTAGGTATAATGTAACAAATAGGATATTCAATGACTCACAATTCAGATTTCGGGAAAAACACTCGACTACACATACTTTCCAGTATTGGCAAGAATTACCAGGATTAGTTCATTCTAAGGCGTTTATAAAATACCCCTTGAAATCAAAAACTAAGAAACTTTTAGAGTTAAACAGGATAAATCTGAAAACTCTAACAGGCCTATATACCGGGCACTGCCGACTAAACTATCATCTGCATAAACTCGGCCTAGCGGAAAACGCTGAGTGCCGTCTGTGCTTGGAGGATGATGAGAAGGCAGACCACGCCATATAAACCTGTCCCGCTGTGGAGAGGATCCGATTCTCAATATTTGGCAAAGGGCAACTGCTGCCAGGGGATCTGGACACATTCTCACCCAATAAAGTTATCAGTTTCATTAAGAGACTGAGCTTATTGGGTGAAATATAATTAGAAGTGAGCCACAATAGGCCTGCTAATGGCCGCAGTGGAGGGTACACAAGGATCCACTCATAATAACCTAACCTAACCGACTACACAAGCTGCCCTAACGCTGTGTGACCTCTCTAAGGTGTTCGACTGTATCTTTCATGAAATTCTTCTAGAAAAGCTAAACCATTATGGCATAAAAGGGTTAGCTCTCTCCGTTTTCAAATCGCATTTAACAAATAGGCAACAATGTAGTATAAACAATATTTCCTCAAACTATGAAGTTGTCAAGTAGGGAGTGCCACAGGGCTCTGTCCTGGGGCCACTACTGTTTATCATCCACATTAACGATATATGTAACTATCTTCATCCTGTATTACCTGTGATGTTTAATACGCTCGGAAATCAACTTCAATAATTTAAAGGACTCATCGAAAATCCTAGAAAAAAATGCCCTCGAATGGATTACAAGCAACAGGCTTAAGTTAAATAAGGGTAAATCTTAAATGTTATTATTCTCTTCGAACAATAAATTTATTAGTGGGGATGGTGTCAATTTATTTGGAATAGTCATTGATGACAAATTAAACGGAGCTGTCATATAAATAAGCTAAGACATAAATTGTGTAATATAACATTCTTTTTACCACAATTGAAAGATACCATTCACATTGATACATTAAAATTCAAAATCAACTTATTTTTCTCTATTTTATTCTCAAATAAGTTATTGTATTCTTTCATGGGAAAACTCTGGTTTTGCTAACAATATTTTCAGTCAACAAAAGAAAACCATTAGAATATTAGCCAAGGCTGGTTACAGAGATCACTGATGACCACTGTTTATTATGCTTGGAATTGTGTCTCTGCCATCTCTTTATATATTTTTGTCCTATTAGAAATACACAAAAACGTTTTTCGTTTATTCTACACTGATTTTGACAACTATAATAACAAGAAACGCAAATCTTTTAAGAACTCCCTGTTTCAGGTTGACTAAGGCTCAAGAGAACTCATTAAACTTAAATCTTTATAATGTTTTACCCTCATATTAAATCTCTAAACTTTTATTAATTCAAAAATCGACTTGAGCAACACATGTTGCAACACTGTTTTTATACGGTAACGAATATTCAGTTCATAGATACTTTGTTAACAGTTAGACAAAACTGCTGGATGCGACCATAATCACCACGATAATCATTTTTTTTTTTTATTATTTTTTATATATACATATCTTACACAATTTTTATATTTATATTCTATCTTGATTTAGTAATTTGTAATGACCTGCTATAAATGTACGCATTGTATGTAAAGTAGTCAAATAAAACTTCTATTGTATTCTATTCTATTCTATACTATTTTGTATATGACTTACACTTACGATATGTCACTTACGCTATGTGTACTCCACCCATTCAAATGTTGCTGGCAAACACAACAGTATCACTGTTCCGGTATATGTATTTTAAATTCAGGAAATTCAGATATGCATTTATTTATACGCAATGAGAAAGGTAAGGTTATCTTATTTTTCAGTGAACAAAATATATACCAGGAGAAAATAAACTGATGTAATCTGTTTACGTAAACCTTTAGCATGACCCCAAACTTGTGTACGACTGCACAGACGAGTCTCCTGCAGTCGCTACACCTGAGTTTTGCACATTCAACCGTCTTTAGTTATTAGTTTAATTTTGTTTGTTTTGGAAAATAATTTAAATATCGACAGTTTGGTAAGAGGGGCAATAAGTTTAATATGTCACCCTTGCCACTAAAAATTATTTTTTTATTTATCATTTACCCTCAAGTGTATTACTTACTGATGGGCGATACTGTGATTTTTCGGAGTCAACGTGATTCGTTATTGTGATTTTTTAATATCAATGATTTTAAACCATGACGTGATCACGGTTTAGCAACTACGCGTAAAATCATTAATTTGACATTATACACCCCATTTATTAACTAAGTAAAAGTTTTATCGGAAGTAGAGAGACCCCGAACACAGAAAAATTTATATTATCACATCATGGTCACGGTTTAGAGTATAAGAATCATAGAAAAGGAAAATAAGAATTTTCAATTCACGTTCAAGTGAGAAAAACATAAAGCACAAAGCTGCCTAGGTGACTTGTTTACTAGCTGTCCACTTGTTTAATAATAATAATAATAATAATGATAATAATTTATTGACCATGTTCCGTTCCGATTCTGCTCTACTCCTTCGGAGTAGTAAAGTGGAGGGTAGATGAGCTGCGCCAATTAGACAGAGATACCCGCAAGATGATGAATATTCACAGAAGTATTCATCCTAGATCGTCCGTTCCTCGTGTGTACCTCCCACGTCAACGGGGGGGCCGAGGACTCTTGAGCCTGGAGTGTACGCATGGCAGAGTAGTACTGAGTATGGCATGTAACATACTCAGGAGCTCAGATCCCCTCTTGCGGTTCGTAAAACATCACGAAACTGTAGGAGTGGGAGCAGGATTGTTCAAGGCAGCAAAAAGAGCCGCAGATGAACTCGGCCTCGCATTTGACATCAGGCGAGGAGGCCGGCGAGGTGCTGATGTTGCGTCAGTCACCGAACTTCAGCCAAATCGTCTGAAAGCCCGAATTAGAGCTGCCGAACAGGAAAATCTGTTTCGGCAGCACGTCGATAAACCCCAGCATGGTGTCTTCTATAAGAACATAGAAACACTGGGTTTATCGACCAGGCTGACCTTCGCCTTTCTAAGGTCAGCAGGGCTTAAGTCGGAGACCGAGGGATTCATTATGGCCTGCCAAGATGGTGTTATCAACACCTTGGTCTTCCGTAGCCGCGTGTGGCGTGTAGAGGTTCCTGATATCAACTGCAGGACCTGCCATCAGGCGCCGGAATCGCTCATGCACTTACTTTCTGCATGTCCCATATATGCGATTTCGGCCTACATCCACCGACATAACGCGGCTTTACGAGTGCTATACTACCATCTAAGGCACTCGTACGGGGTAGACCAGACACCAGTGCTGCCTTACGTCCCCGGAGATATTGAGTCCGTTGTCGAGAACGAGAAATGCCGGATTTACTGGAACTACTCGTTCCCGACTGTCAGGCTAATCCAAGCCAACAAGCCTGACATAGTCCTCCTCGACCATCAACTCAAGGTGATGTATGTTATCGAGTTCTCGGCACCTGCTGAGAAAAACATCACCTTGAAGGAGGAGGAGAAACGGACCAAATATCGCGATCTCCGGTACGAGCTCCAAGTGCTGTACCCAGGCTACTCGGTCAAAATGGTCGTCCTTATAATCGGTGTACTCGGAGGGATAAAGCCTACGCTGCTCTCGGAACTGAAGATCATACCAGCCTGCCAAAAACCAGCCGAGTGGCTGGCAGGCCAAATGCAGAAGGCGGTCATTCTGGGTCTCTCCGTCTGCTTAGGGCACACGATTCTGGTATCTACAGTCACCACCCTGCGGGATGCGGGGAGTGGCTGTAGTTGATGCGCCGGCGCGACTCCCGTGAGGCGTCGGAGGCCACGGGAGGACTGACCGGCATCGGGAAACCGAAAAAAAAAAAAAAAAAAAAAAAAAAAAAAAAAATTTATTGACCATGTTGAAATACAAAAACTGTACATATGGTAAGTCAAGTACTTTGTTATGTTTTTCAATGTTAAGTGAAAACGAACCTTAATGTAGTTCTATTTCTGTCTGTACATCAAAAGTAAACTGTGAATTGCATTACGGTTTCACGATTAAGTAACTTATTCACTTTTGAATGATTCTGTTCCTAGATTGTAATCTCCCTGAGCTAAACTGTGATCACGTCACAGTGTTAGTGCACATTTTGTAACAGTTGTGATCTGTGATTTTTTTATATCAGTGAATAAAAATCACAGGTAGTGAAATATCTCCCATCACTAGTATCACTTGCAATATGACGTTCAACATCAAATTTTTAAATTTGACAATAATATAAACGAATGCATTAAAATTTCTTCATCGGTAGCTGTTAGATGGCGCTTTCTAAATAGCTATTAAAGCAATTCCCTAGAATGGAACAAATACTGATGTAAGTTGCGAAATTTCAACTTGAAAGTTTTATTTTTCACATGAAATTTCCGAAAGTTTTACAAGCACTTTGAAATCTTTGATATAAGCTGACATTTATGAAATTTATGAGTTTTAGATGCATCTGAAATTTCACGTAATTTCAAAATTTTTGAGTTTTCAGGAATTTTTCATCTTAAATAACGCGTACAATTTGACGCGCATGCGCATGACAAAGTCGCACGAATGTTTTATTAGAAAGCAAATAGACAATCCGTAGAAGTACCTACTTTGTTATAAGTAGGGCTGTCAAAAATGTTCCGTGGGACAGTGGCGTACGCGAAATTAACTAATACGAGAAACAATAAACTGTTACAATTTATAACAATGTATGTAAAACTTACCGTCTTAACTAGCTTGATGAACTAGCTTGCTTATCACAAACTGGAGAAGATGTGTAGCCATTTTTGCAGCATCAGGTATGTTTCTATGGTTGTCTCCATGAGTGATGTTCGCTTTGGTGAAAATATATTCTTATATTTTGAAAACGACCGTTCGACATCTACTGATGTAATACACCCATACGTAAAATAGTCTTTGAACGCACTTAACGGATCTGGGGCTGCACCATCACATATTTGTCTTAATTTGGTAAAACCGTGTCTTTATTTAACACACTTGCGAACTTTTCTTTAACGCGGTCATTTGTTGCGTTACCTATATCGTGTAGCAGTAGATTTACTTCGTCCACTATTTGCAGTGACTCCGCTAACGACAAGGCACTGTTTTTAAATTTTTTATGCTTTCATGTAATGGTTTATAGTTCTTCGCAATATTTTTTAAAGCTGTTTCAACGGAAATATCTTCGAATTTTGTCTGGCTTTCCTTAATAGCTGCAACCTCATCTGGATTGAATTGTAGTATCACAGCTCTTATTTGTTGGAAATATTCAGCATAATAAAAGCTGCCTACAACCATATTCCTCAATGTGTAAGAATCGGCTGTGGTGGTTCAGGAATACTGGGACACTTGCTATGAAATGCACAGAGACGTTTAGGAGATTTAAGAAACACTTTTTTTGTACTTGTTATTAATGCATCCACATCTGGAAAACTTTTTTCGAATAGTTTCTGCCACAAGATGTAAAGCATGCACTTTACACGTAACATGTATAGACGTACAACCTTGTTCTTGCAAAGAACGGCCTACCGAACACATTGTCACGGCGCCATCAGTCACAAACATCAACAAATTTTTCTAACGTCTCCAGCACCACCCTGGTAATTGTTTCGCTAGTACACTGACTTAGTCTTTTTTGCTAGCTAGTAACAGTGGAACTGTTGGTTTAAGAGGGTCCAGTACTCGTATTATAACATTTAAAATAGAATTTTTTTTACAATATGTTGTCTCATTAACAGATAACCACAGTCGTGTATTTTTTTAATTCACATTTCATCTTATTTACCATGTCTACGTGTACAGTTGGTAGATAGTTACATAACGTTGTGCGACTTGGTAACTTCACCTGGGCATTGTATTTATTCCAGAACTCTCAAAATGGTTGTTTATCGAGTATGTGCAGCGGAATATCACAGGCAATCAGCATGATTAGTAAATCAAACATAAACTGTGTTGACGAAGGCACGCCATTTTTTTTATTTTTATGGTGTACACTAATTACATGAGATCCACAATCACGCTTATCCCAGCACATCAAATCTTTCTCACACACTTTACAAATTATTTTTAGCACCATCATAGAATAAATCCGGGAATTCACCTATGAATTTATTCACTTTCTCAGCAAATGGCCGTTTTCTACCCATGCGTACGTCTGCCATGCTTTATTATTAAATTAATAGCAACAATACAGTACAACAAATAAAATAAAAACACAAAAACAATATGTAATACACCCAAGTGACTTAACGTGTACACAAGTCGAAAGCTAATAATAGACTGGACTGGAGAAAGAGTTTCGCGGTCAAGGTGAATGCCGGCAACAGTAAGTACATCTATATTCTACGACCATGATACACAGAAATGATTTGCAACTTTATTCACTATCCTGAAATTTTTGAAATTTTCTCGAAAGTTTATGTTGAAATTTTCATCGTCATCGTAAATTTCAGACGTTTTCGTTTATCTTTCATGAAAGTTTCACCGAAATTTTTCATTTCCCTAAAATTTCGACATTTTCTCAAAAGTTTCTGTTGAAATTTTTATCGTGAAATTTTCATTGTTAATTTTTTGAAATTTCAGATGTTTCAGATATTTCATAAATTTCAGATGAGTTCCAAAATATTCACGTTTCATTGAAATTTCACCCAATTTTAAATTTCATGAAAACTTACAAATCAGTTCCTAAAATTTAGTACAGACCTATATCAGGCAATTTCTCATCATGTGCAAATCATTGGATATTATATCCTCACTTTCAGTCTCAGAATAAGATTTCCTTACATTTGATCTCAACACCCTTGAGCTCCTCTCAACCTCTACGATGTCTTCGTCATTTGTAATTCTCCTTTTTCTTTTTCTCAGCCTCTTTGAACTACTGCCGGAGCTGCTCCATTCTTCATTATTACTCGAATCTTCTTCGGTTTTCACCGAGGAACTCTGCCCTAAATCTTCTGATTGGCATTCCTCCTTCTCTGATTCATGTTCGATTTTTCGGATATTAAAAGAAACAGGCTATAACAAAAAAAGAGATATTTAAAATAGAGATGTGGGGTGAGAAAAGTCCATTGGAAATGTCCGGAAAAGTTAACTAGTCCGAGGCACTTGTAAAAGTAGGATGCGCATGCGCAGTAAATCTGGTAACCAGAAATTACCGAAGCAGCAAAGGCTGCGACGTTGGACATGTTGCCTCAGAAGTCTAAAATGTTGTATGAAAAATAAAGCAAGAGCCCTAGGCGAGCTGTAAAGTATTTTTTCAGAAATCGCTCAAGAATGTCTACTTTCTCAGTGCAATTTCAGATCCCATAATATGGTATCTAGTATTTTAGTCTGTTGCCAAGCAACCATCATAAAACAGTAAGAGACAGTTACTTTTCCAATGTAAGCCGGAAGGGAAAATAACTCTCGTACAGGTTTTTTATATATATTTTAGACAGTAAATAAATACATGCACACAAACCAACACATTAAAAATGCATTTTTTTTTTTTGTAAAAAATACAACATTAAATTTAAAGTCACATTTTTTTGCAGTTGATACTAACTCCGGTGGTGTCTCAAACACCTGGACATCATTATTGTCCTTATTAAATACTTTTTAATTTTTTTTTTGCACATAAGTTTTAAAGCGAAATATGCACTGACTCAGACTTTATCACAACAATAAATAAACAGTGATTGTCAAGGAAACGAAGTCGAGGGGCTTGGTTGTGTGTGTCCGCGTTTTTTTCAACTGTGTAACCCCTGCCCGAGCAGCTCCGTCTTTGGTTTGGGGGTTGTATAATTTATGTGGTGTGTTTTATGTTTTTATTAATAAAAAGTCCGTAATTTATAATATATTGATTGCAATTTCAGACAAAATAGTATGTGTACCTCGTAGTAAAGGCACATTCCCGAACTTCAATGCTTGTTGGCCTCAGCCAACAAATTACATCGTGTCATCTGGGAATATATTGCTTTTACTACTAGATACGAGGGGTATAGATGCAAAACTCGACATATCCACTTTTAACCAAAATTGAGTTATGTACGGCACTGAAATCATCGCTAAAAGTACTACATTTCTATATTCATAAAAGTGCAAAATGCGACATAGTTCATTAGTTACATACATTTCAAAAATGCAGTTAAATGCAAAATGCGACATTGTAACCCAACTTTCAGATGCAAAACGCGACACACTTATTGTAACCAATAGGGAGATGTATTGAGTGTCACATGTATCTGTTTGTAATATGGCTGCCGGTTAGTGCATTACATAACGTGTGTAGTGTTATAATTTCTCTGTATTTGTTTGGTTTGTTTTTTATTTAAAATAATGAAAATCGAAGCACACAGTAAAGCAATAACACCTGATACTAAAAATCGAGCCAGGAAAAGAAAAAGAAACATTCAGGAATGGAAGTGAGAGAAGGCAAAAGTTGCAAGGTATGTGAAATAGTTGTATGCATTGAAGTACAAACTAAGATAAATTATGGGTTTTAGATATTCTTCAAAAAACTTGCCACTTTTTCCGAAATGTGGTCATAGAGGAGATAAGGAACCTTTTGTATGTTGGCGGCTTTCAATGAATGATATCAAACGGTTTCATGAAATGTTTTATTCAAGTAGAAACAAAACCGACCAAGATACCTTTATAATTACGTATTGCTCTGCTGAGGTTCCTAAGAGGAAACGACCAAAGGTAAATGTGAGAAATAAGCCAAAAACTGTATCAGTCACTTATACTGTGCAAAAAATGAATGGTACAAAAATAGTAGTTTGTCGGAATGCATTTTTGGGAATCTTAGGCGTGAAAAAGGACAGAGTTTTAAGACTCGTAAAAAAGTTTAATAAGGAAGGAAATATACCCAAGGAAATTCGTGGTGGTGACCGAGTAAGAGGCCGTAATGATTTGCAAAGAGAAAATAGAAAACAATTTATTGAATCCCTCAGATGTACCAAACGTCATTATTGTCGTGCTAATTCGCCCCAATGAGTATACTTACCATGTGACCTGAACATAAGAAAATTGTGGAAATTATATAATAGCAACGCTGATGCAAATGTGAAAGTTAGGCAATGTTATTTTAGAAACTATTTTAATCGGAACTACAATGTAGGCTTCGGCACTCCACAGACTGACATGTGTTCAGAATGTCTTCAATACAAAGAAAATATTAAGCGATGTACAATAGCAGAAATTCGACAATCACTTATAACAAACCATAGGGTACATAAATTACAAGCAAAAAGTTTCTATGGCATACTGGAAGAAGAAAAACCTGAACTGGTTAATTTTTCATTTGATTGTGAAAAAAATCTACAACTTCCGAAACTTCCTGATCAGCGTGCATATTTTTCAATGCAAATTAATTTTTACAATTTAGCAGTTGTTTGTGGAAATTCCAAAACAAAGGTTACACCGCAAAACATATCAAGTTTTGTTTGGACCGAAGTAGAATGACCGAAAAAGTTCAAATGAAATAGCTTCAGCCATTTATCACACTCTAATTAATTTTGAATTTATACCTGAAATAACAATTATCCGTCTTTTTTTACGACGGATGTGGAGGGCAAAATAAAAATTCAATTGTTATAGGAATGCTATGCTATTGGCTGACTTGTTCTGCTCCTTGTCACATTAAACAATTAGAGCTGATTTTCCCTATTGTAGGGCATTCCTACATACCTCCAGATAGAGTGTTTGGATACATCGAATCAGTTGTAAGAAAAACTACAGAAATAATAAAACCAGATACATACATAGATATAATTAAAAATCGCGCCAAAGTTTTGAAAATTGGTGAAGACTTCACAGTATTTAACTGGAAGACTGAAATAAGAGATATCTTAAAACTAACAAGAAACTGGCATTTTAAGTTTAAGCCCACAAAAAAGGTTTAAATTTACCAAAAACAGTTCAGGTACGGTTTTGTTAAGGGGCGAATCACTATATAGGAATGATCTAGGCGAGCCAAAAGGAATTTACAAAAGAGGAAAAAAGATTCAATCACTGAAGCTAAACATACTGCCTGTTAGGGTGATTTTAAATGATGATAAAATTAAAAGTATGATTAACTTATTAAAGGCTCATTTTGGCCGATACATGGAGATGAAAATTTGGAATATTTTCATAATCTTTTGAAGGTAATGCTGCAAACCATTATGTTCCTGAACAACCACTTTCAGATGCAGAAGAAGACGACGAAGTCACTATTTGATTTTGTTATATGTGCAAATATATTTTGTATTTAAATAGTAATAAATGTTTGCTTTCATTTTTTTCTAATATCTTAAAATTATTATTTTAAATACAGCGACATGTCCAGTACAAACCCATGTGAGGTGCAAAATTCGACATGTCCAGAGGTAAAGTGCAAAAAGCCGACAAAGGTGTTATATTTTCATCCATAAAAATGACAAATTGCAATTAAAATCAACAAAACAGTTACAAAAAGATTACTAAATGACACTATTCAGTTGTAGTTAAAAATCATGGATTTATTTAAGAACACAATTCAACTAGAAGTTTTTTGCGATTTTTACGAAATCGTTTTACATGGACTTGTCTGGTTTTGCATCTATACCCCTCATACACAATGTACTATTACGGTCCAGCGGGCTGTAAAGTGGTAATTTAAGCCCTCAAACGAGATATATAAAGTGCCCAAATAAGACCGGTCGTACATAAAGATATAAAATTGTTTAATACAAAATACCATTAATATTAATAATAAAAATAAAATCCTGAAAGAGGTTAGCCACTTATGACAATCTGGCAACACGTGTTTACGTTTCAAACTGAAGACTACTAAGAGCAGCAATATATTTTCTGAAAGTCTGTAATGTAATAAAGTAAAAGTCAAAATCAAGACAAAAGGCGACAGTGTGGAAATATTTTTGTCTGGGAGGAAATAGTGCATTATAGGAATTATAATTGTGTTTATTATCAATTGTTCATTTTATTTTAAATTTATTTAAGCTTAAAATTTTCAAATCTATCATTAGTTGTACCAATTGCTATGTCCAGTATATTTTTATTTTTAATGTTAGGTCTAACTTTTCCGACTAGTACGGACTTTTCCGGACATGTCCGCAGAAACGTGTCCCAATTTTATTTTTCTACGAAATCTACATTTCTACTTTTTATTTACTCAGCTGCTATTAAAATCTGAAAGATGCATACTCCATTCCAGATGCTTTTAAAATAGAGAAGCGTTGATATTGTTTTATTAGGTTATTCTTTAACTCTCAATAGAAAATATAATAGAATATTTCCTTATAAAACGAGACTTTCTCAGATATATTGCTCTGGCAATGGTGCAAAACTAAGTTACGGTTGATTCTTTGACTTCTACATAACCTAGTTAAGTAAAACTGTTCCTGCCAACAAAGTTAAGATTTTCCGCAACCCATCTTAATTTAAAAACATCTGGGATATAATCACAAGGCTAAGATTTTCCACAGCCTTCTTTGATTTAAAAACATCTGGAATATAATATATACACAAAATATTTTTTGTAAATATTTTTATAATACCTCCTTAGTAAAACTACCCACCGCATCATCATCTTTCTTCGGTCTTTTTCGCCTGGTTCTTACATGGTAGATCTTCTTCTGCAATCCTTTTTCAAACTCAATTTCGTCCTGAAAATGCTGTTCCAGATGTGTGTCCCATTCACCATACGACACACGTTCTGTACACTGTTTACATGGCTTCGTGTGCACTTTTACATGCACATTAAGCATGTATGGATTTCCGAGGTCTACCTTGCAAACTTTACATATTGATTCGTGTGTGTTCATGTGAGGGACGTGGTCATAGACGTGGTGCTTGGAGTGGCATATGTAGCACATACAGTACCTGTCCGGTTAAAAACATATAACATGAAAACGTCCAATAAAATACATTTTGTTAAATCATACCATTGACTTCCTTCTTCAATTAAAACTTTGTTCCTCTTATAAGGATTTATTAAGTAGTCGTGATCATTAATGTACTCCCCCTCAACGGTATAATTGGTGAACAAAACAACAACGTCGTTGTCTTCTGGTTTTGGAGCAATTTTTATTTGCTTACTTGGAGGCCGCCCCACCCTTAAATCAAGCTTTGCGCCTGTCTGTGAACCTAATTTACTTTTATCGTTGATAGGCACAATTTTTATTTTTCTTCTTCTTCTTCTGGCTACAGGCTTAGGACCTGAATAAAAACGAAACGTGTTTAATGTTGTTTATTTCCACATACCCAGTCAATGAAATAACCCCATGCTCTATTCCTGAACATATCTCAAATTTACGAAATTCTTTTTGCATTAAGCATTATTTATATTTTTCATGTACCCACATTGGAAATAAAAAGAAACATATCCAGATTCTATGTCTGTACATATGAAAATAATTATTACACACCGGACAATTTCCGGGACCGGCTTTCTGATCATTCTGTCTTTCCCATAGGAAAGGATAGTACCTGTGCGTACGCTGCGAGACCTAGACAGTATTCCTATTCAACTGATCTACAAATGGCACAGTGTACAGAAGAAGCCATGGACTTTAAGGAACATACAATCACTAATGTTATTATGCGTATTTTAAGTACTATTCAAAATACACCTCCACTGTTAAAATGTAGTAAACGTCTTATGCAAACCAACGCATGAACAGTTGAGGAAATAGTGGTAAATACTTGGTGTTGAAAGTGAAAATATTTTACTGCTTTTATCAGACGCAATGGCATATACATTGTCAACTGCGGATTAAGCCGATTGGAGGCACTTAGACCCAAATTCCAAAACAAAAAAATAGTATAAGGAAGTGATTTAGGTATTAGACTTTTAATGAGTTGTTTAAACCAGCAATATGTAGCTAATAATAAAACTCAACTTTTCAAGAAAAATCAGAAATTTATTCAAAAAATTTAAAAAATTTCACCGAAATATTTATTAACGGTTTTAGTTACGAGTCTGTTGCTTTTGGCTTTTGCGTTTGCATGTGGAATACATAAACAATATTAAATATTGCATCTTTCGCATTTGCTGTTTAGGTTAGTCATACTTTAGTATTGAACCATGGGACCCAAGTGATACTTTAAGGCACAGCTATCAACACTAAATGAAGAAATTTTGCAGAGAATAAATTGCGATTAAAATTTGCGAAAAAAAGTTGCAAAAAATTGTGCAACCCCAGACTATTTTTTAGATAATTCATAAAATATTTGCAAAACATTTTTTTTTCTGACAATCAGATGGAAAGTATGTCACCAGGTTTCAAATTTCATAAAAAAATATTACCTTTTTATAAAGATACACCTTTTTGAAATTTGCACAGTGAGAAACGAATCTAATTTTTTGATGAAATTCGAACTCTGGTGACATACTTTTCACCTCATTTAGAAAAAAAATTTTTGAATTTTAAAATGGCACTTCAGTAATTAGTTACGCTTGGTGTAAAACTGTGGCATATCTAAAATGAGCTGAAATGGTGTGTATACAAGGCGCTTTATAAGTCAATTTATAAAAGTTGTCACTAAACTGCCTTTATTTCTCAATGTATGAAAAAAATTACATTTAAAAAGTTGTTTAGAATGCAATTTGTGCCTATACGTACTCAAATTTTAGGAATATACTTTGTTGAAGAATGCCACTTTTTTGAGTAGTAGTCAGTTTTTTGTTGAAAATAAGATAAGACGTTTTAGGGATATAAATTGACTTTGTTGGTAATGCCCCATTTTCACTAGTAGTCAGGTTTTTGTTGAAAATACAATAAGATGTTAAGAACAAAAGTTATTCATAATACTAATTTCTTTTTAGAAAAGATATTTGTGATTTTAAAGCACTCTCAACTTGCAAAAATGATTTTTTAACAATCAAAATAATATATTGAAAACGGGACAGTTTCAACAAAGTAAATTCATATTTCTGATATTTAGTAAGGAGGCACAAATTGCTTTCTAATAGTTATTTTAACGAAAAATTAAGTTTTTCATACGATTACGGAGAATTCCGGACGAGACGAAGCCGAGTTCTGCAATTGTATGTGCAACTACAACAAAAAGTAATACCTATTATAAAAAGGTGATCTTTTCGTCCAGACATTCGAACCAAAAAAACGACACGTTTCAATACGATCCAATAAAAACAACTTTTTTCATGTCTTGAAAAATATAGATAGTTTATATTAGTGGTGATTTTTATAAATTGACTTATAAAACACCCTGTATAATACCGATCAACTCATTTTTGATACATTTTAGTTTTACATCAAGCTGGACTGAATTCCAAAGTGCCAATACAAAATTCAACAATTCGTTGTTCATTATACCTCTTATTAAATCTATCCTGTGTATATGCGTAAAGCTGCCAGGCTTTTATGAACCACGTATCCCAATATGATTCATGTAACTTATCTGGCCCATGCCTGTAATTTATATCAATCCTTGAACACAGTACAGGAGATTTCATGGAGATATTTGAGGTATGTATTTTAATTGTTCCGTATAAATGACTGTTATTGCCTTTTATTCCTTGTACTGGCCCTGGACGCACGGAAATTGTCCTGTGTCTACTCATCACCTACGACCTATAAAATTACCGAACAGATGCCCAGGAACAGATTCTTGAGGCGCATCTGTGAAGATATATATTGAACGTTTGTAAACATCTAGCTCATCACCTGATTAATAAAATTAATGAGCATGAGCGGTCCAGTAACAGACCCTTGAGGCACATCTGTGAGAAGATATAATAAATAAGATACCGGGTGTAACAGGATCATGGTACACCCCCTTTTCTCCTTCAGTTTTGAAGATAATTGATTGAAATATGGGATATCCTATATACATAATAAGCGGCACTTTTTGACATGCAAATGATTTATTTTTCACTTCTGGTTTCGCCGGAAGTGACACTAACTTTCGATTTTTAAATAGATCACCCTGTATATTATTGCATTTTTGAATTCTGCATAATTTTCTGAATACAACGATACCAAATAAGTGACATTTCAAACGTCAATATTTTTTTATAATATAATTTTTAGTTTTCTATTTAAGTGTGCATGACGGTTCCGATTTATTCTAAATGACCTGTGTAATGCTAGAAAAATCGAAATCCCGTGAAAAAATACTAAATTACGTGATTTATAAGCAAATAAAGTTCATCAAAATGGTTTTTGAGGCCAAACTCAATTTTTTCAAATGGAACATATTGGTACCGTGGTACCATTTATTAGTACTATTAATAAGGAATTTATTCATATGTCGCATTAAAATGTGCGATAAATACAAACAAAATTACAACTAAAAGAAATTAAGAAAATACAATTTTGTTCTAATTAAATGTTAAGAAGTAACTAACCAAGGTGGCTTTGAAAACAATGAAATATTTAGCTTGTCAAACATTTGTTGGTTTACTGGTGTTTTTATTGTGTCTTTAAAAATTGTTCAAAATTCTTGTTAATTGTGTTCATAATGCCGCAAATTTATACAAGAGATGAAAAAGTGGATATCGTCGTGGCGCGCTCAAAATCCGACATGTACATTTTGGTAAATTTTACAGGGGAGATAAAAATTTGGTTTGCGGTAATAAAAGTGATTATATGATGTGTCCCAATGGTGAAAATTATTTTACAAGTTTCATATGAAATCCCATCAAGTACCAAATTAAGAATAATCTTTTCTAAATAAAACTATAAGTAATATAATCAACCCTTCTGTCACATAGCGCGTTTTGATTATTTAAAAATATTCACATAGAGGTTTTTATAACCACAGATTTGTTAATGTATAAAAATCCGTCCAGTTAAGAATGCAGTACTTTTAAAAATAGAGAACTTTTTCCTTGCCTCCTGATTGGCGAGTTTGCCAGTCAAGTTCACACATGGAAAGTAGAACCATTTTACTTTCTACCTATGAACTTGGCTGGCGATTTCACCAATGAGGAGGCAGCAGAAAACATTCTCTATTTTTAAAAGTACTACTACTTCATTCTTAACTTGGATAGAGGGTAGTAGAGAACTAAGATTTTTTTTAAATTATTTTATTAATAAAATTTTACATTTTATGCAAAGCTTAAAAGAGTCAATGCATAAAGACCATCATCCATTTTATGACCAACTAAAAAACGAAACTCAATACCCACTATAATATTGTTAAATATTATAGTGGGTATTAAGTTTTGTTTTTTAGTTGGTCATAAAATGGATGATGGTCTTTATGCATTGACTCTTATAAGCTTTGCAGGGCATCAAATTTGGATTTTTCAATTTTTAAAGGCTCTATACAAGTGCTTGTGATCAGCAATTATTTCTTTTCTTTTGCGCTGTGGTAGTGGTGACCACGTGTGCGTATGTCTAATTTTATAAAAAACTTCCCCCTTACAGTATAAAAGTGCTCGAATGTCGGCAACGGTTGCATCTCCCACTTTCTTTCCAGGTCTAATTGAAGAGAAGTTGGTGGGAAGATTTTCGTAATCTTTAAAGAAAGTGTAGTCCAGATGATTTACGATGTATGGGTGACTTTTTCTTGCCTGTCTCATTCGGCTGAAGTATTCTGCACGTGTGTATATAGGCGGTTTAAACTATGTCTCCAATGTGGAGTGGATAGAGTCCACCTCCATCATTGTATGTCCCTTTTCCAGTATAATTTGTTAAATTTGGATATTTTGGTATTTTGAAGTAAAATCAGCAAGGGCACTTGCCAACACTCTATTTTTATTTTGATAAGTGCAGCCATCGGATATTATAACAATTTTGGCAAAATCTTGTTTCTTATTAATAAAATCCATAACACAACTGGTAAATTCATTGCTTGTTGCCGTGCCATTGAACTTTTGTTGATATAGTGCCACATTGAAAGCTCCTAGGAGTAAATTTTTGGGTTTAATTTTTTTGGTGTGGGCATGCTTTACAAAAGTTTTCTCGTTTTTTTGTTTACTTCAACGTACTCATTCTCATTGATTCTTTTGGTACCCTTTTTTTTTTCGGCAGATTAAATAATATACATTATAAACGACAAAAGGCGTTATGTGAATAGCTTTCACATATCGTGTTTTGGGAGGACCAAATAATACGCTTGCACATAACTAATTTTTTCTTTTTGCTTATAAATGATTTATTTTCAGAATTTTACACATAGAGGGTGTTTAAGAATTTGCGTTAGTAGTAGAGGAAGTCATTGTCACATTAAACTAATTTTGGCCAAAAAATGCACATGTCGGATTTTGGGCGCGCCACGACGATATGCTAATTATTTATGGGGAATGTAGAAAAAATGCCGTTGCGGTTAGACACCTTTATGCCGAACGATATCCTGATAGACAATGTCCAGCAAAAAATTATTTTAATCGTCTTAAAAATCAATTCCGAAGTGAGCCCAAGAATGATTCCAAAGAAAATTTCATTCTTGACGAAGGAACGGAAATTAATGTTTTGGCTCAAGTAGAAGTTGATAAGACTGTTTCTTTAAGGCAAATTGGGTTTGAATTGGAAATGTCACCAAACAGTAAACCGAATTTTGCACAAATACCACTATAAATCTTTTAAATACCAATTGCACCAGCACTTGTACGAAAATGATTACGAACGTAGGGATGGAATATTGCAATTGGATTTTGCAGAATAATGTGCAACCAAACAATGATTTTTTGGGAATGATTTTATTTTCGGACGAGTCTAGGTTTACAAATTTGGGATTATTTAACCGACAAAATACAAAATATTGGTCACAAGAAAATCAAAATTTATTACGGGAGGGTAACTTTCAAGTGCGGTTCGGTTTCAATATTTGGTTTGGAATAATTGATAGTAGAATCATTGGTCCAATAATATTTAAAGGACCCTGACTGGTGCCAGATACTTGGACAGTTTAGCTGAATTACCTTTCCATTTACGACAGGGAATGTATGTCCAACAAGATGGCGCTCCTCCCCATAATTCAAGGATAGTTATTGATTACCTTCAACGGAGATTCGGAGAAAACGTAATTTCGACGAATGGTCCTGTGAGGTGGCCTCCAAGGTCACCTGATTTAACACCCCTTGATTTCTTTGTTTGGGGTCATTTAAGAAATATTGTCTACGCAACCGCCGTTACAACCCGTGAAGACCTGAGGCTAAGAGTAAGACGCGCAATTAATAGCATAACGGTCCAGCAATTGACGAACGTTCTTCGAGAAACAGCTATGCGAGTTCAAAAGTGCATTGACGTTAATGGACAGCATTTTGAACTGTTGTAATGTTTTGTGTTCATTCTTTGTATTCCAAGGCCACCTTATGTATAACAAGGTAATTAGAACAATCTTGTATTTTCTTATTTTCTTTTAGCTGTAATTTTGTTTGTATTATCGCACATTTTAATACGACATATGAATAAATTCCTTATTAATAGTACTAATAAATGGTACCATGGTACCAATATGGTTCCATTTGAAAAAATTGAGTTTGGCCCCAAAAACCATTTTGATGAACTTTATTTGCTCATAAATCACGTAATTTAGTATTTTTGACAAGATTTCGATTTTTCAGCATTACACGGGTCATTTAGAATAAATCGGAACCGTCATGGCATACTTAAATGGAAAACTAAAAATTATAGAAAATATTGACGTTTGAAATGTCACTTATTTGGTATTGTTGGATTCAGAAAATTATGCAGAATTCAAAAAATACAATAATATACAGGGTGTTCTATTTAAAAATCGAAAGTTAGTGTTACTTCCGGCGAAACCAGAAGTGAAAAAAAATCACTTGTACGTCAAAAAGTGTTGCTTATTATGTATATAAGATATCCCAAATTTCAATCTATTATCTTCAAAACTAAAGGAGAAAAGGGGGTGTACCATGATCCTGTTACTCCCGGTATTTTGGATGAGGTTTGGTCTCTAAAGGTATATCAATTAGAAAATAAATAGATTTATTTAAAAAATATGAAATATTTGTGTTCTCAAGTAAATTGCATGTAGGTATGGAAAACCTAAAATAAACTAACACAATAAAAATTTATTAAGAAAATTTAAAAAATCATTCGTATTACTACATTTTTAAAGGGCCATAAAATGCGAGATTTACCAAATACTTGAAACTATTTTTGAAACTATATTTACTGGTATGCAAATCATTATTGAATGATATGTGAAAATACTGTACTAAATATTTTTTTCAAAACTTTTTTTGTTTGTAAGTAAATCATAAAACCGCTATTAACTGCAGACTATTGATGGACACTGTATATGTATGTGTGTTAATCTTATTGAGGTTTTCCAAGAACATTACTTATCCTATACCTGTCTTTGTAATTTTGGGTTTCAATTGGTTTTCTTGAAAATCTTCTTTGCATAAAATTTGTTCTGGATTTTTTTGTTCCAAATCCATTTGACTTCCACTGTTAACGTTAGGAAAGGTAGGAACTGATTTTTTTTACTATCTTGTACCTTCCCTGTTAATAAAATAAATGTTAAAAAAATGCCAAGTTCTTTCTTAAAATAATACCTAATACATTAGTGTTTTCTGACATGAGGAATGTTTTAATTAGCTCAGGTATCTTCTCCGAATATTTGAGAGGAGGTTTGGATCCAGTTGGTTTTTCCAAATCACTGATTTTTTTGAAAGTGTTTCTTAAAATAGTCTTGAGGAACTATGCTGTAATATTTTTGGTTTTTAGAAGCACTTTCTGCCAAAAGAAAAAAAAAGAGCGAGTTAAATTTTCTAGAAATCAGACTGAATAGTTTATAACGAGATAAAATCATGATAACAAGGGAATCCAATATTTATATACAAGGGTCCGCCAATAGTTTCGCATTGGCTTTTTTCCTTGAAAATATAAGTTTTGTCTGAAGAGTGACCCTAATATTTTTTTGTAACTGCATAACGTTGTAATTGGCAAAAATAATATAGAAAGAAATCTTACCTTGGGTTGCAGTAAATGTGGTTTTTACGAGTTTTCTTATTGGACTTAAAATTTTAATTGGTGCAGACGTAGAATCCTCCTTTAACCTGTACCCTTCTGGACACTTTACCATCTGCTTACCATTAATAAAAAGTGTGTCAGGCAAAGTAGACAGGGGCACTTTAGTAAGTACTTCCTCTTTTTGATTCTCTGTGGCTTTTGTGTCATTTTCATGTAAATTGGATGATTCGGTCATTGTAGGGATTTTATTTTTAAAATTCAACACGTAACTTTTTTATTTTCTTCCGTTTTATCGTCCTGCTGTAGTTTTTGCTGCCGCCTCAATTCTTCGAGTTCTTTGAGTCCGAAATTGTTAATTTGGACAAATTCAGGTACATCTACATACTGATTGGTATCGTTTATCTCAGGAAGATTATCAATAATTCCCTGCAGGTTAGAATCACACCGCATACTGTCGTATGAACCAGTCTCCGAGGCATCCAAAGTCTCTTCGTCTGTAAGGGTGTATTTAAAATTGATAAGTTCACCATTTATCTCCACGTCTAAAGGTTCTTCTTTTATATCAACCAAGCCCTCATATGCACTTTCTGTTACATTTGCAGCATTTGCCTCATTCACAATATCCACGTTTACATCGTTATCTTTATCTGTGTTTTCTGTGCTGTCGCTTAGGGAAAACACACTTGTGATTTTGCAAAAATTAGTTAAGCTGTCTGTGGTTTGTATAAAATCTGGACGTTCTTTTGTAATCCGTACGACACTTATGGGTGTTTCTTTGTGAATTATAACACTCTGCGCTTCTATCTGACTTCTATCTACCCGAATGCCAGTAGAATCAAAGAATTCACCTTCCTGATTGACAAACAGACCCGTCTCTTCACAAAATTTTAACTTGTTTTTATTAAATTTTGAATTTGTCGGATTTGGAGCTGATTGTCGCTAAAATATTAGATTTTTTATTTAATTCTTTTTTATTGTTATTAATATATGGATAACGCTTATCTAAAAGGAACCAAGCGCCAAAATGGCAAAAATGAGTTAATCATACCAAACGACTTGAATATCTATTAACTACGTTTGTGTGTAAATAGATTTTTTTCTTTTTTAAATAATTGTACAAGAACCCTAAAATTGGTAGAAATATACCAGAAAATATTTCAAGACTGCTTCTTCACTAAGTGTAGTATTATGTGTATTTTTGCATATTATAATTTTTATTTTTACTTACTGTGTTCATGTTTTATCTGCCAACAATTCTGGCTTGATTATTTATGATGAAAATAGGGGGAGGCAAAATTTTCATAATTATATTTGCAGTACAACCTTGCAATATTAAAACAGAGTTTCTCTAAAATATGCAAATGTCACTTGGTTCCTTTTAGATAAGCGGTATCCATATAACCATCAGTTTTTTTAAATACTAGTCTTTGTAATAATGGGTCTTTATAATCGATTGTACATCACGTGACCAATTGGTTACTTTTAACAGCCTTGTTGAGTCAGCACGTCACCAAACGATGGTTGAAAACTATTTTTAACACATACCTACGTATATGCAAAAATCCTCATTGGGAGACAAAAAAATCACAAGTTAAAAGGTACGAATTAATCACGTGGTTTACGATCATTTATGAAGGCTCTGTATATAAGAAAAAAAAAAACAGAACAAAAATGAATATTAACAAAATGATCAGTTTAAAATTTCCAAAGCAGTTTACATCTAGAAGATAATAACATTTAACATAATAGAATACATTAAAATTATAAATACATTAATACATTTAAAAGTGAAAGTCTGCATTTAAATATTCATCTATGCTGTAAAATACATTGTCTAATAAAAATGTCTTTAAACAGTCCTTAAAATTATTATAGCTCAGGTAACACATTATAAAACTTAATTGCATAATAGTTAGTTTCATTTCGAATTTTACCAAGTCGTAAGGAATCAAGAATAATATTTTCATTATTTCTAGTAGAATAGGTATGTATTCGTGAATGTGAGCTATAAAGATTGATGTTCACTTTTATGTAATTTAGTCGTGCTATAATTCTTACTGCTTTTCTTTGTATGCCAAAGAAGAAGAAAATAAATTGCCGCTTGAAGTAATTTGGTCCAATCGAGTAGTGTTGATTTATTTTGCCATAAAAACATACCTATACAATAACATGAAACCAGCCACCTATTTAAAAAGTAGCCCAATTAATATAGTTGCTAAAACTTTCTTCGTCTCTGGTCAAAGATTGACAAGTGCTGCTTCTGTTAATAAATCGATTTATTCGTCTCAAAAAAGTGAATGTTTGGCATATAGTGAACAATAATGGTGGCCCATATTGACTGTTATTTTAGACAAGGTTCTGTTGTTATTTCTGTTTATAATAAATTGCACAAACGAACTAATTATGAGATAACTACAAAAACCATGTCTCAGGTGCCATTTTTTAAGATGGCGGCCGACAAGCATTGATATAGCTTGGCACTACATCCTGTTATTTTTGCAGTGAAAATACCATACTAATATGCTAAATTTAATGTTAATGTGGTAGTTTTGCTAATGTAAATTACCTACTTACTATTAATAAACTTTTTTAACCTCAAAAATCTACAAAAACTAAAGTCTGAAGGTCACAAACCATTATAGCTACGAATAGTGAGTAAGTGCTTCTTATATAGGTGCCAAGTTTATGTATCATTGTTCATTGTGTATTAATAGGTTCTTGTTTTCCCCATTTTTTTTAATATTGATGCACAGCAGTGCCATCTATTGAATCACACTTTAAAAAAATTGTATATTCACTTACGTTCATGTTATGCCACCAAAATAAAAACAAATATACATACCACCTCCAGAACAGAATCATCTTCCTCATTTGTAGGCGTTTCATTAACGTCGTCCCATTTTGAAACAATGCCTTGAGTATTCGGAGTTATCCTTTGCTTTGCATTTTCCAGTTCCAATTCCAATTTTGCTTGTTCATCAAAATATGCTAATACGTCATGCAAGTCCACACTTTTGGCTGTGCAGCGGGCATTCTTTAAAAAATTCCCGATGATATTTTCGGGTATTCAAACATTTTTTCTTGAAGAAATATACTACTTTTAAATTTTCCGCGCACTCATGACATATCTCTGGTTTGGAGGATAGTCCCAAGTACTGAAAATTTCAGACAGCTTACAAAAATGTAAATTGTTCCTATCAAGGTACATAAACAATAACAATGGCCATAACCTAAAACCTCTTGTTATTATCCAAATATGAAATAAGTAATTTATCAACAATATTCACTTAAAATAATATCTTGCACGTGTAATTTAAGTGAGCAAGAAACCAAAAGCTTCTTATATACGTTTAGGTTTCGGATCTTTGGAATCATGTTTTCGTAACATCACAACAATTTGGAACACAAACAAGGGGTGGCATTTTGATAGGCACTTATATAGCAAACCTACCAATTCTGGCATGCAGAACCTCAAAACAACGGAAATTTTTATTTCACCACCACCAAAATCGTTAAAAGTTTGGTTAGTTTTATAAGTTCTGTTGGATTTTTTGTAAACACGTTCTGCATATTGTAGACATATTATTTCACATTTATTTATTTTGTTGTTTTTTGGGTCAAAAATGTTAATACAGGTTCTTCACCTCATCAAAACAATTGATAGATATATGACAGTTGACATCGTGCGCGCGCATTATGTTTTCTAATTTTTACACATTTATGTTGGCAGCACTTTTGAGTAACATACCTCCATCCTCCATCTTGCATTTGTATTTCTGGAAACGAATTGTTTAAAAAAAGATAATTTGTTTATAAGAATTTTAATGAACGAAATTTGTTTATGATTAATTTACTTCTGTTCACGGAAAAAATCGCGGTTTCATTTAATTTTTTTTCCTTATTAATTATCCAAATATTTTAAGGTTATGTTTTTATATAACATTAATTATTATTATTCTTTATCACTGACACAAATATTAAATTAGCCGTTTGAAAAAGTAAACATATTTTTTACTCAAAAGCACTGAGTTATTTATATTCTGAGGTTATAAAATTTTAGTATATAATACAGGGTGATGACTATGATGAGAATCGATTCTATTTACTGATGTTTTTTCAATAATTTTCATCAGATTCGCATCATTGTTTTGTGTTATGTAACATAACCTCGTACTGATTGATTGAGACATGTTACTATAAAAATCGCAATTTCAAAACTAGTGCAATATATCAAACATTACTCAGTTGAAATACAGCGTCACTTATAAACGTCAGAATGTTTTTTTTATTATTTTCTAAAATAATAGCTATATAATGTTTCAGTCGCATTGTTATAATGATGACGGGCGTACCTAGAAAATTTTAATTTCGGCATTTTAAATCACAAGTATTCTGGCACAAATTTTGTCTGGCTTTTGGTAATATTGCATATGTCTGTCAGTTGATTATTTGTTGGTTATGTCAAAGATTAATTTTAATCTTTGGTTATGTCATAATTACATTTGAATAAAAATTGTTAGTTTAGATGAAAAAATTGCAATAGCGCAATTAATAAATCCATTGGCTAGAGCTAAAGTGGTGGCACTATAATAGAGCGTTTTTAAATTAATCGATGATTCGTGCGCATGCAGCCACTCTGTCTCGTAGATTTCCTTTGTATAGGTGAACGTGAGACACACATCACACACATGCCTAACCTCACTTTTCTGTTTTCGATCATTTTTAGTTTTTCTTTGTACTTATATTATAAACTTTAGCTTGAAATCGGACCGTCCTTAACAATCTTAGTTTTAATTATTTGTTTCTAAAAACAACCTTTCTTACTGATTAAACAAAGAAATGTGTATGTATTTTTAGATTCGTATATGTATCAGTTACATGATAGGTACTTACCACATGCAACCAAAAACTCAAAAATTATTTTAAAATGGGAATTACCAACCCATTGTCTAGCATATTAATTGAAAAATTCTATAAAGGAGTAACCAATAACAACGAAGTATTTACTGGTGCACGTCGCACAACGCAATAATGGAAACCCAGGCTAACTTATTCATTAAAATTGTTGCCAAATGCATCTGATAAATGTTAAACATGCCTAGTGTTGTGGACTCTGGCTGGGAAATTTCAGAAAAATTATTTCCAAAAAGATGTTAGGAATTTCGGAAAATAGGAAAAGCTGCGAACGCATATATGTGCATGCGCCATATCGCTTAACTTAACGAGAAAACTTAAATAACATAATAACTTTAAGATGTGGTCCTCTGTTCTCCAGTAAACGCAAATGTATGGGCCTTTACTGGGCCAGCGTTTCCAGTAAGGGCCCGGTAAAAGCCCAGTAAAGGTCCATAGTTTGATGTTTACTGGGTCTGTGGTAACTGTAATTTTAAATGTCCCCATGTTCCGGAACGTCGAGACACGGAACTGTCAATTGTAAGTGATTTGATTGGGTTTCGACATCATGGGATTCGGTCTAAGCAATCAAAACGCTTATTGACTATTCATATACAGCGGAACTCGTTCCGGAGGAATGATTTTCAATCAATCAAACGCTTGATATAAATCACAAGGTATTAAATGGGAGCGTTTGATTGGTTGAAAATAGTACCGCTATTTGTGAAACCGATCTTAAGGATGATACACAATGGGTTGCAGTAAAACTTAAGACTTAAGACTTAAAACGTATTACGTAACCAACGCATGCCGTTTAATGAAGCAATACACAATGAGTTCCAGATACTTAAGACGTAAAACTTAAGAGTTGGAATTTCCGACCGGTTCGATTTTTAAGTCTTTCGTCTTACGGAGAGCCAATCAAATTGAGGTATTTTTAGTGAGAAAGAATTACCAACAAACGAATAAAATATTACCTGGAAACGGAAATAATAATACGGTGTACGACGAGTTTTGGGATTATATAAGTCAAAATCTCTAATTTGTTCAGTTTTTTTAATATTTATCTCGATATTCTACTAAATATGCTAATATAAAAGTATTAGATAGCTTTAGTATTAAATAGTTAAATACTTTAAAACAAATTATTCTAGTAAAACAACTACCTCAAATGGTAAAATAGGCCTGCCTGCATGGCACACATGATGAAAGTTAAAATTTCGCCATCCATTGTCTCCCAACAAAAGTATTTTAAAATTTTGGGTTTAGAAAAATATTTGTTATGATATATTATTATCCAATCTGGAAAACTAAGGTTAATGTCCCGCTCCTATTTTCACTTTTCTGTCAATGTTTTTGATTGGCTACGTATAGCAGAGGGTTGTCCCTGCATGTTAAGTTTTTCATGCATTGTGTTATTGGAGACAGTATTATGTTTTAAGTCTTAAGTCTTGAGTTTTAGTGCAACCCATTCTGTATCAGACTTTATTCCGAGTCGCATATCGTAGGCTTGGGCCAAGAATAGTAAACAAGAATAGTAATATTCTTGGGCTTGGGCCACAGCTTATAAATGAATCATGGGCTTGGGCCATGATACTACAACAGTCCTGTTGTAGTATCATGGGCTTGGGCCACTAAGCCGTGGGCTTAGGCTGCATCCACATAGATATGTAATTACGGACGTTCGGATTCGTGATCATCACGTTAATTCAGTGGTGCCATCTTGAAGGATACATGCCGATTCGAGGGATTTTTGAGGTCTACAAGTGACTAAGAGATATTCACGTAATTTTTGCGGGATTTTTGAAAAATGCAATAAACGAATTAAATAATATTTCTATTGTTATTGGTCGCTGCGCTTTTGTGTCATTTAGTTGATCTTTCTCACCATCTTGTGGTTATAAAGATATACAACAAATATTGTGCTGGTTCATTGGAGCGCCATTATTTAGGTCTAGTGGAAATGTGATGTAACTTGAACCTAATATTATACGTATGAAATAGATCATCTGCACGTGACGTCACCTTTTTAAAGTCGCTGCGTGAAGGATAAAAAAATACAAATCATAACCTCACGTCAGTTCCTTATAACGTAAAAATATCGTTGCCTATTTATTAACTTTTTTCAATTTTTTGTTTCCTTTGTTACATTTTTAATTAAAATGTCAAGTTTTTTGTACTGTGGTGGGATTTGAAAAAACATGGCAAGACTGTCAGTTTTTATAGAATTTCATCAGTCCTTGATAATCATAAACAATATAATGATTTGGCGTGTGATAATATTCACTAAATTTTCTGATATAGCAAACACAGGAATACGTTCACAATAAAATATTAACCAATCACCAAACTTTTAAAGTGACTAAATAGCATTTGAGGTTATGGCCTCTTCTTTGTTTTACTACCAAGCAAGTTAGCCATGACTAGTGTTGAGCGGTATCAAATAAATATATAGGTTTATTCGATACTAAAATGTATCGGATAAAATTATCGAACACATTTTCTTATTGAATAGAAAAAGTATCGAAATAATGTGTCAGTTGAATTCTAAATCTGGGGATCATAACAAATTATTTGGTTATCGAAATTTGATTTGATCGAATAAAAAGCGAAATAAATGAAATGTGAAATGAATACAATGAGGGCTAACGTTTTCAGGCTCACCAGTTGGCGCCACTGGTCGAGTAAGGTCGTGTCAAAAGTTATTGTTAGGCGTGGGAAAAGTTTATAGTGTTTTATTATAATTATTTCGTACACCAGCAAATAAAAAACCTTGTTAATTGTGCCTCAGTATTGTGCAGTTCCATTTTGTTCGAAATCAAAAAGGCGGACATACGCTTCCGAGAGACAAAACTTGCCTAAAACAGTGGTTGATAGAGATAACTTTACTCCTTCGAAACATTCGTGTGTTTGTAAGAAACATTCTAATCCTGACGATTATCCGTTACCAAAGGAGTGTACTACAGAAAACCGTGAGTAATAATCATGTACATTTCTTTGTTTTCATCATACTCATTCTGGATATAACCTAACTTTAATGACATAAGACACTTCTGATAAGTACAATAATTTCCCTATTGAGCACGTAAATTACTACTTTCCCCTTCTGCCATCGTGTTAAATGTTTTCCAACTAATTTTTATAAAAATTACTAAAAACTAGCGTTAAAAAGCCATAGTAAATATTAATGTTCAATGACAGTGACCTTTCCGTACACTAGCACCGCTCGTGGTGAATTCAAGCGCGTTAATCCTCATTGTTACGTTACCAATCCGTCGGGCATATCGACTTAATGCGGATATGTCAAATCAATTGACATCGCCCGAGGTTATAAATAGGCATACTACTAATATTTATTTTATATTATACCATTTTACTACCTAATTTAAACTAATTGGAACATAACTTAAATTTGGCGGGATTTTTAAAGAAAATGGATATTTTATCTACGAGTGTAGAGAAGGAGGAACGTCCCTTATGGACGGTACGTTCAAAATGTGGTCTGAATTCTGTAAGGTTTGAGATGTGGCGCTGATCGTATTATGGGATTGAGTCTGAAGTTAAACACTTACTATATCTCTGAAACTAGCTTCAGATTCTATAAACTAACGAAAACATAATATTATGTAGGTGTTGAAAAGAACTATACAGCGTAAAAAAATAATAAAAATAGTAAAAACAAAATCACGTAGAATACCTCCTGTAAATCAGCGCCACCTATTCTTCCATCGAAAATCCGATCACATTTTTTAACACGGAGACGTTTCTCCTTCTCTTCACTCCATAATTTTATCCTTGCTCGTGGGATGTTTTGTTATACTCGGATGGCAACACTGCGTTAATTGATCGTCCTAATGAAGTATCCACAAAGCACGTATGCGTTTTACATTGGAAACGTCCGTTTTGCCGCACTTAGGCATTCTCTAACCTTAAAAGTTAAAAAAATACATCATAAAAATTATGGATTCGTTAAGTTTGCCGTTATCAGTAATTTGAGTAAAATGTTGTCGAGAAGATCGTCGTGGGTCAGAAAATGACGAGGGAACCAATAAGGAATCATTCGTATTTAAAACAGTCACGGTCTGTCTGTGATTTGGGAAAAGTTTCGTACGTTGCGACCTTGAAGTAATCCGTGATAATCAATTATTGACCATCGTGATCGCCACGAGTCCGTGACTGAGTGATCAGTGATCACGCATGTGAATTCAGCCTAATAATAATTAAACACCTAACACCGGAGCATCTGGTATTCCCCGAATGACAGCGTTTGTGTTCAATTATTTTTCCAGAAAACTTAAGTAAATGATATAAATTTATTAATTACGATGAAATTATAATATAAACATCTGCGCGACACGTGGCGTTACTTGTGGAGACAACTTCAGGCACTTCTTTATTTTATGCAAAAACATGATTTAATCAGTTGTAATTTGACATCCGCGCGCGATGGCACTGGAAGTCATTTTTGTGAATGCATTCTCAGTAGTGACGATTGGTACAATCTTTCTTTTGAATCAGTGGCACATGTACCCTGCTCTCATTTAAAAACAGTACATTAGGGAAGCATTCGGTCAAGCTCATGCAGTCTCCAACATACTAAATGTGACTCTCTGTAGCATATAGAACGATTTGTATAATGGCGCCATTTGGCCATTTATCAGTTACAATAGAGCAGTGGTTTCCGAGCTTATTTTGTCACAGAACCCTAATACGATTTTTCAAGAACTGCGGAGCCAATCCAACCTATTATTTTGAAAATGCTGAATACCATTCTTATAAAATAAATTTTTGTTAAATTTTATTAAAACAATCGTATCTCACATAACTCCAGGGTTTGTGGAATTCACTTCAGAGAAACACTGCATAAAAGCACCACCAATCAGTTCAAATTAATCCCTCAGTTTTACGCTGGATATATATTTCTAATTTATATACATAGTTGCCAACTGCATATTTTGGACCAGTCAACTTGGATTTCTTTTACCGAATAGCATTCCATTGGGATTGGATTATTGGGGAAGAAAAAAGGAAGTAGTACAATAGTATATAATTTATTTAACATAACCATAATATTCTTGCAATTTAAAGCATACTTTTACACCTATTTACAATAACTGTTCAATAATAAATAAATAATGGAAAAGGCGAAAAATAAAAATGTAATATGCAATGAAAATATACATTATTGTCTATAAATATATTAGTATCTTCGGTATGTGGTTTCGATAAAACTACACATCCACGGTTGAAACAATTAATCTGCCATGTTTTTTCAAATATAAATATTACAATGTTTGTAGGGCTTTATAATAAAAAATCATTTTAAAAATTAAACAAGGAAATAAAAAAATAAAAGGTACTTGTTAAGTTTTATATATATGTACATATAGTGTGCGGCAAGTGTATCAACCGGCCCTTGTGACGTCCCACAGTAAACGGTAATAAAAACAAAATTTGGGGGGTTATAAATTAGGTACATTTGTGTTCTTTTTGAAATTAGTACCACTGTAATTCCAAAATAGATGGGCACACCATTTTTTTCAGTTTTATTTTGCACAGAATTTACATAATGTTTACAATCACGTTTGTCCCAGCACATCAGATCTGTCTCCCACACCTTACAAATTATTATAGCACCATTGTTGAATAAATCTGGGAATTCACGCCTTAAAATACGTAGACACGCCTTCCCTACTCCAAACCCCACCGCGGACGTAGTCAAATTTTATTTTCAAAATAAAGAAATCATTATTTTGAGCAGGTTTTTTTGGAATTTTTCCTCTGTACATACAATCACCCACGTTATCTGTAAACTGACTTTTTTTTAATTATTAAAATTGAAAAATGACATGAGCTACAACACCGGCAACCTGGACGGTATTGTCATCCTGGCTGGATAGCATTTTTTTGTCAACTTTGTCCCTCATGTTATATTGTTTGTTTTTATATATTTATATATGATATAAATAAAATAAAAAAGTAGCCTTAATTAGAAATGTATATAAAATACTAAATAAAGCTGATTAAATTGGAATTTGAATTGGGAATTCAGTGATAAATTTATCCATTTTGTCAGTGTTTTTTACTCTTGGGTAGATCTGACATACTTTATAACAAATAAAATTATCAACAATACAGCGGAGAGGAATAAATTACGTTGTACACACACGTTTCATAACAATAGACTAAAATCAAATGTTAGCCTTTGCTAAAATAGCAAACAAGTCGCGATTACGTAAGCGATTACATATTTGGGTTCTCTACCTGGCACCACCCATAATTTGAGGTCCAATTTGCCAACTCTAATGATAACTGTAAAAATAATTGTTTTTAAATAGTTGATATTATGTAACATTAAAATAAAAATAAAATCTTGAAAGGATTAACCACTTGTGATACAATCTGGCAACATTTATTTACATTTCAAATTTAAGACCAAGAGTACTAAAAGCAATAACATATTTTTGGATTGTTTGTATAATAAAGTAAGTGTCAAAATCCATGTCATCTATTTGTATGTACTAATTGCTGACACCAATATACACATATTTTTATTTTTGAGGTTAGGTCTAACTTTTCCGCATTGATCTAATAGGTAATATGGACGGAGCCGAGAGAGAGATAGTACATGCCAAAATAAAGAGATGAAATAATACACAGGTATTTTCCTATTTGCAGAGCTGAAGTCATATGACTTTAGCCTTTTCATTTCCTTTTCTTTCTTATGGATTACGACATGTCTTTATCTCTTCTTATGTTGACTCTCGTCAGCTCATTTAAACTGTGTCCAAAGCTCCATCCATAACTTATTAGCTCAATGCTTTTCCGACTTGTGGAAATGTGTCCCAATTTTCTTTTTTCACAAAATTGATGTCTCTCATTTTAATTTATCTTCTTTTCATAATAATTTTACCAAAAACCATTAAAAATAATCACCTTAACCCCATGTTTTGAGATAACGACACAAATTTCAAAACGATGTGATAATATGCACAAACATACCTGATTTATACCCTCATTTTTTTTTCTTTTTCGTTTACTTTGAATTTTACAAGAGCCCATTCTTTACATTTGCTGAACACTATAATATTATCTTCTTTTATATTTCGTTAAATATTCAGTGTTCATTATTTTTTAAAGATTATCTCAATAAATACATCAAACTTGAGAAAGAAAAGTTCTCAGTACTAAATATACGTTATACGTTTTAACTTTATATTTATAAATTTTGCTAATATCAGTTTATTGCTAAAAGAAATATCAGCACGAAGCAAAAATATTTTTAATGCGATACTCAGAAAAATTTATCACATTTTCTTACAGTGATTTAAAATATTGAGGATTCTTAAAAATACCTTATGTATGTAACAAAAATAATACAAAAATAAATATAACAGGATAATTAAAAAAATAACACCTCAATCTGTACCAGTTCGACTAAAAACTAAAATAAACATAATTCTCCCAAACTGTATGCAAATTGCGGGTAAAATATAACAGAACACAAACAAAATTATTCTCTTATCTAAAAATAATAATATATATACAATAAATTCACTTTTTAAAATCAAGCTTAACTTTTTCTTAGAGTACATCTTAACAATATGCTACACAATTTGAAAAAGTGAATAAAATTTGGTCAATTTTCTATCAGGCTAAAAATTTATTTTTAAATTATTGTTTTGACTTTGATTCAAAAATTGCTTTCATGTCCTTTATGCAGTATGTTGGTGATGCTTTTTCTTTCCTGCAAACAAAATATCAAAATAAAAATGCAGTTTCATGGAAAATAAAATCCTAAAATATAGAACGAGGGGAAACCAAATTAACGATTTTTTAACAAAAACCGGTATAGAAGAATACAGATTATTTTAAAATTAAAATTACATTTCATAAGAACGTAGTTTTGTATTTGGTTGGATTTTGAAAATTACGTTCTTATGTAATTTTGATTTTAAAGTAATTTGTCGACATGGCAATGAAGTTATAAATTATAGGAAGTTCTGTCATTTTTGCATAAATTTATATTTACAAGGTGTACGGGCCAAAAATTGGGTTAAGTGTATGGTGGGTTGCCTGGTGACTCCGGAGAGCTCTTAACGCAGCATATTCTTCTTGCCGTCACCAAAACCAAACATGCACGCCCCTGTTCAGAGCTGAAGCCTCGACATGTGACGGACATTGAACTGTCATCACTTCTTGGTTTTAGTGTAGTAAATTTAAAACTTTAGCTGGTGCATTACAAGAACATAACCTCAGTTTTATGGTTTATGTAAATTTATTCCTTTAGAGACGAAACATTACCAATGATGGGAATCAACGATGTTTTTCCCAAACAAGATCCATTCAAAGATCCTAATAGGGTAAAACTGTGATAGTAATAAACTTACACAACTATTAGGTTTTAACATTGTTAGATACTTACTTTGGACTACGGTTCTCTAAGCTGATCCTCCTCAATCTCTCCGATTCAGTTTCTCTTTCCCTACTATCAAAAGTATGCCTCCTTCTCTCTTCCTTTGGCAAATCGTCGTCCCTCCTCTTATTCCTAATAAAGTCCAAGTCTTTGAAATCTTCGAAGTTCTCCTTTTTATCGATCCTCCCGTACATTTTCTCACGGGTCCCTTGTAGATTTTTGGCATAATTCATATCAGTCTGTTTGGTTTGTTCTCTAAACGAGGATCTGTTTTTGCTCACTCTCAGGTCGGCTGGAGCAGAGATTCTTTGGTTATTTTGTTCGAAAATGGCAGCACGGGATTTCAAGCTTTCCTTCATCGGTTTGGTTTCTTTCTTCAGGATATTTTCCACGTGACTAGCGATTTCTTTCGACACAATGGCATTAACTGCTTTATGAGTTTGCTTGAGCTGAGGAGGATCCTCCTCAAGACTATCAGATGCAATATCAACGCTCTCATCGCTGCGGGCACTTTTCCTGCGGATGCGTGGCGGCCTATCGGTGTCTGCAATTGATTTTGGCTGCTCAATTGCATCCTCTTTTTTGTTTGAAGATTCTCATTCGAGTCAGCAACACTTCTTTGTCTTCTTTAAATGATTCAGATCTGTTTTATAACAAAAAAAGACAAATAAGAACAGAATAAAACAATTAGGAAAGCAATAGGATAGTGGGAGAGCCGTCTACAATTTTAATTGTCTGTTGTAGACCGAGAGTTGGCGAACACGCAACCCGAATCATAAGGTACAAAAAGTTTGAATTTACCACGAAGAACTATAACGATACTTTAACTGTACATCTGCCGAGGCTAAGTGGCACTGTTAATGCTGGGGTGTCACAGATAAACAGCATAAAATGAACTTAATCCGAACAAAAAAATTGCCTTTACCCGAATGACAAGGTACTAGAAAAATCAGTAGTACACCAATCGATTTGGTTATTCGTGCACTTTTCAAATTTGCCACGACAGATGAAAAATTCGGCAGCATATGCCCAGCAGATGCTAAAAAAGGAGACACGAGTTGATTACTTCTCTGTTGGTCCTTAAGAGGCGAATAGAAAGATCTGATGGACAATGACTGCGTCAGCTCTTGTGGAAGTTCTAAGAGATAAAATAATTCTTCTCCTTTTCAGCACATTGAATTTCAGAACAAAATATATTACATCTTTTTATATGGAGTACTTCGGAGATCAATTTTGGGACTGTTACAAAGTTTAAAATTGCGGACATACTAATAATACTTGTGCGAAATATTCATAATGTGAATAGTATTGAATGCCCACCTGTACTTATCCTGTAAAATTCTCCTTCTTTCTTCTTTGTACCTTTCAATTCTCTCCCTTTTCTTCTGCTCCTCCTCCTCGTTCAAGCCGTTGTTAATATTCTCAGTGCTGTGTGCAAGATGAATAAAATCTACTTTGCTATCATTTTCTGGCAAACTTTTCGGCTGATTTAAAGTTTTCGGCAACGAATTGGTTTTGTAACCTAAACTCTCATCCAAACTCTTCCTGCGCTCGTTCAAGGTTAAACTAAACTCATTATTGAACTCCTCTTCATCCAAGGAGCGTGTTTTCAATTGGTGTTTTAAATTCCTCGCCCTCAGACATGGCGGCAGGCTATCTTTTTTCGTAGAAACTTTTTTTAATCTATAATTATTATTCCCGTTTGTACTATCATCAGTTAAATTCGATTCTACTTTGCCTACATCTAATTGTAATACTGTATTCGCACTAGGCACGCTATTTTTTGTCACATTTACCGCTACTGGTTCTTTTCCCTCAAATCTGCTAGTCAAATCACGCACATGTATCATCTCCTCTGTAGGCTGTACTTTTTTTACCGTTTCCACAACTTTGTCAGTTTTTTCATTATTTAGTTCTATGTTTTCACACATAATCTCACCACGCAAACTATCACCCTCTATATTTTCGTAAACGTGCGTGTTGTCTGCCTCAAGGGAGTCATAATTTTCTTCCAGACGTTCAATTTGACCTTTCGACTCTTCTTTAGTCTTTTCAGCACCCTCGCTATTAGTTTCTGAATTATCCGAACACTCGTCCTTCGTCTCTAAACTATCACTCCTCCTTGTAACATTCTCGCTAATCTCGTCGTCTTTCTGTGAGGTGGACACACCATTTTCCAGATCCAACAAAGCATTCACTTCATGAATGGACCTTCTAAAATATTTCACTTGCTGGTATATGGCGTTGTCGTCTAGCGATTCAGTCTCATCAGATTTTCTTTTTGTCGTTATTTGAACTAAGCCTACTTGGGCTTGTGTCCTTCTCAACAGAAGGTTCCACAGGACTGAAGTCTATCAAATTAACGCTAACCGGCCGGTCTCTTGGCCAACTATCTGATTCATTTGGTAGATTAACCAGATTTTCCATGGATAAACCGGTCACTGGTGTATTTCGTTTCCGTAGGACTAACCGGAGTCAAGAGATCTTGTGAGGAATAGTCATATACTTGTGTCGGGCTAACGTTGGGGCTTAAGCTGTTCTTAGAAGGGCTAATGGGAAAACTAAGTGATGTATGACTAGTGGTTAGATTTTCCGTGGAGCTTTCCACTACTTCGTTCAAGCTTAAATCCGTGGGACTTAGATGTTCCGAGTTTTCGATGCAGTGGTAAGGCGCAGAGCTGAAGCTAGGGGTATACTGTATGTTTGATCTTGACGACTGATTAGAACTCAGCGTCCTTTGATCGGCAAAGCTACTAAGAGACAATTGCTCACTTGTGTTACAAATAGCTGGAACTCAAGTTTGCTTTAATTGTAGAGTCTTTGCTGGAGTTTAGATCCTCTATGGCGCTCAAACTTTTTGGCCTTTCATCTGTTTGTGAAAGTAAGAACTCCCCATGTTCAGATAAACTTGGTTGACTAGCTTCTTGGATAGGAAGTGATGCGGTAGAAGTGGGTATAACAACTTTTTCAGGATTTAGTATAACGTTTTTCGTAAACGGATCCTAAATTTGTTACGGGGCTTTTAACCGGAGATGTGGCCGGAACTCTAGGTGGCGACTTGTATGTTATACTAATTGTTGTCAAGACATTTTCATAATTTGGGCTGTTGGATTTGTAGTTGTTATATGGTGGCCTAACCTCGTTTTTCGATGTATGGAGAAAGGTGCTTTCCGTAGGTGAGCTGTCATAAGTCGGAGAAATTCCTGGCGTTGTATTAGCACTGCTCTCCCCTAATTGTTTATAACCCGGCGAGCCAGGCGTCGGTGTGGTTAAAATGCTATTAGGCCCCAAGTATTTCCGGCTTAAGTCCATTTCGGTAAACGATTTTGGTATGACAGTTTTAGTCTTCGTTGTTTCCAGATTCAAAGATTGTCTTTTGTCCAGGTTTTCCGAATTCCTAGGCGACTTGTTCTTTGGCTGATAGGACTCGTTGAACAGGTGTTTTTCTTGCACCACGGGACTTTCAGGAAGAGGATGGATAACTGCAGTTGTAGAAACAATGTTGTCGGGTGTGCTGCAGTCGATGTACTGGATATCCGAGAGTTGGTCTTCAAGCCTTGTTCTTTTTACGAGATAAAGATTCCGGTGACAGAATCACCCGCGGTTGTTTTTTGGGCGAGGGATTTACCGAATTCGCGGTGCTGCTGAACTCCTCGGGCCGGGCTCGAGTCAGAATCCTCCGTTGGGACTGAAAAATGACACAATTTGTAATTATGCTAAATTTGAGTACCAGACTGGAAGAACACAACTTCATATGGTTATGTTAAATTTTATATAACGCGCCACCTACCTCTTTGTGTATTCGCGGGGAGCTGACCAAACTTTCGTCTTCTGAGAAGATCCTCATTTCCGACTCCTCCAGTTCAAAGTTTAATTGGATTTCGCTTAGGTCTAAAAGAGATCCTTCAGAATTGTTTTGGGAATTTTGCAGTGTGTCAAAATATGAATCATGCGAGACAGACCTACAAATATTGTTTAAACAGTTTTTGCAATAGGGAACACTTGAACGTATTCGGTCAAGATACCTGTTATGCCCGGTCGGTTTGTTTAAGCTGTGCAAGGGCCCCAGTACGTCTTCTGTGCTGGCCGGCTCCGAGTGGCCCGAGATTAGGCTTTCCGCCGATTTTACCGTTCGTAATTTTCGTTTCATGTCGGTCAGGTCAGATTCTGTTACAGATTTTTCCTAAAAATTTTAATAATTGCTTCTTACGATACATTTTTTATTACTATTTTAGGTACCTACATTTATAGTGATCGGGGTGGAGGCCTTTCTGGTTTTGGTTAAGTTACTTTGGGAGTTATTCCTTGATTTTGTAAAAAACAATCGCCATCCAAGAGGTGATCTTTTTTGTATGCCCTCGCTTTCTTGCACCTACAAATTTCATAAACAAGCATCTACAATTTTTTTTTTTTTGAAAACTATATTTGCAGTTTGTAAGTTGAGGGTAAAAAAAAAAAAAAAGCAGTCTAGTTCTATACCTGATGGTAATTCGATGATAGTGTGGTATTTCTTGGGCAAATTTTTTGGCCCACCGCCAACTTCTATATAGTTGCATTCCTCCGTTTTATTTGGAAAATGTTTGCTCCTCGCCTCTTCCAACGTTATTAATTTTGTGGGCGTGGAAATAGCCAAACTATTTGGCCTACATTTTTTTGTTAATAGGCTATGTTCCGTGCCCAGCACGGGATGGTCCAAGTTTGGTAAATGATCACAGAAAATTAAATCGGCATAACAAATCAGAAATTCTGTTACTACGGCCTGGAATAAAAAAGAAATATTATATCGTACCATGGAGACTGAGATTGTTTCTGGTAGACTTTCCCCCATAAGAGATATTTTAGTACGTATAGAAAATTGATGTTAAAAATGTTTTCACTCTTTTAATGTCGAACTTATATTGTTTGGAAGTAAACAAAACTTAACACATTAAACAGTGTTTATTTACAGAAATCCTTAAATTCAATGATACAATATACTTATCTTATTAAGTTTTGTTCTAATTATCCAAATATATACTTAAATTTTTATGAGGAAAACGGTTAAAGTAATTAAACGGGAAAACATAAAGTAAATAGTCATTTGTTTATCGTTCAAGTGATTCATTTTAATGCACCATTTGTTGCATCTATAGAATACCCACATGTACCGCTTGCTGAATGTGACGTTCTCAAATAGATCGAATTTATCATTTATATTTTCATGTTGTCATAATAACCTTTACATTTTCAGACATTATTTTATTTAACAAAGCTTGTTTTTATTATAAATTAAATTACATACTTATATATTCTTACCTGCACTCCAACGCCTTGGAGAGCCGCTACTCCTCCTACTTCTAGAGCCTCACATCTAAGAAGATTAGGGGCCCAAACTATAGCCACATTTCTGGTTGTCATACCAGTGCTAGAACCATGTTTAGCCACTCGAGCTAAATGCCGCATCAGATATTCTAATGTTCTGGAAGAGAAAATATGTTTGTTTTTTTCAGTAAGTAGATAGAAACGACTATGCTAACTTCAGACCTACATGTATGACAGCTTTAGGGATAGTAACGAAGGATTACCTGTAATGTGGTGGAGGTAACTTTTGAACAGCTTCCCTCATTTTCAGTAGTCTTTCGTGGTCAGTCTCTGAATTTCTAATAGCGGTACTGCATCCCTGAACAGCGTTAACAAAGCTCTGGTACAACTGATATGTACACAGTGGGTTTGGCAATTCCCTAGAAAAGAACATATATTTTGTCGCGCTGTAATTATCAAGAACCAAATATTTCGGATTCTATAAAAACATTATTTAAATTCCAATTTTCTCTTAGCGATTGCTGTTATGCTCAAGGTTATGTTACGGTTAACTGATTGTTATTTGTTTCAAAATGTTCTGGTGTTAAATTTAAGTGCCCATCAGCAAAATTTCATATATGTTCAGATAAAGATTGAATAAGGTCTGCATTTATCATAGATGTTGCTATATACTATCAAAGTTATCGTTAGTGTAAATTACTTCTGCACAATTCTGATTAAAAGTGTGAAAGAATGTTTTACCTTTCTATTTTACATGATTTTCTTTGCAAACTTTCCATTACTATATAGATCACACCTCAAGTAAATGATAAAATTCCAATATAAATAAACATTACTATTATTATCATCATTAATCCTAACTTGAAATGATAAATACATATATCAAATACCATCAAGAATTTCTAATATAATAATACGGCCAAGTTTCCACAAAACCTCTAACATGAACAAATTTTGGGGTACTCTTGTGTATAAAAATATCTTTCTATTATATTTTTAGCACATATTAATTTTTTGCAGCATCAAATACTTCAAATAATGTTTACACAATATCTAATAAAATATATACTCAGTAACAACAATAGTGCTGATGTGCTCTTAAACAATGAAAATAACAATACACAACGAAATTAATTAATCCACAATTTATTCAAACAATAATATTTCAAGTACTAAGCTTACCTGTCTTTGATAATAACAGATAAAGTTTTTGGTATAAAGACAATGTGTATTGTATATAATACAATCACTCGCGATCATCTCTTCACATAAATATTTGTTTATTTCCGTTGGGTAGACTTAACATATATTGTCAAGTGACCTGTCACAAACAAGTAAGTAAAATTCTTGTATTTTGGCACAGTGGTTAATATAAAGTGGGATATATAACATATAAACATCAAATAATGCATATTTTATAAATTGTTTAAAAACATTAAGTGTAACATTTTCTTCAGGTATGAAATCAATCATCCCCATGGTAATTTTGTTTTGTACTATAAGGTGGAACTCTCATTTGGTAGGTAAGTTAAACTTGAAAACGTTATTTATCTATTAAAGCATTCCTTTTAGTATGAATTAAGAAATAATCGCTTATTATTTATAATTTTCAAATAAATGTAAGATAAGGCAATTAAAAACCAAAGTAGGGTTAATATACATACCAGGTGACACAGGAGACATGTAACACCCCGTAGCATGTCTATTTAAAAAGATATTATTTTGAAATTTGGTACACTTATATAATGCGTGATTGTCCTTTTTTAAGTACAAAAAATTTTTGTCCACCACTTCCGGTTTCACAGGAAGTGACATCTACTCTATTTTAAATGGCACCCTGTATATTTTTTTACCTATCTGATTCGTCTTTAGATTCTCTTTTCAACCATATATCGGAACATGGCATTTGTTTTTAAAATGACAGTTAATATCAATTTTAGTTTGTTAAGTCTAGGTGGCCCTGATATGAACCTTGGCAGATACTGATGCGTAGTATGCCGTGATATCGAAAGACCTCTGGCATGCAACTTTGTGCCTCATATTTTTTTGGGAATAACCAGTAGCTGAACAGACTAATAAGATCTAACTTATTAAAAAAAAAATATCTTTAAACAACCCACGATTACTTAAAAACCAAGATAGGAACCCCATTTTTTTACTTCACCTAGTTAAAAAATACTTATTTATCTTTTATTTTTGTCCAATACAATTGCTGTGCCTATCATATTTTGCTTTCTTCATTAAAGTTAGTATCGAATGTTGTTGCATAGTAATGAATATTGTACTGCAACAAAAATATTTAGTAAGCAGGCGGTGGAAACAAAAGAAGGTAAAACGACGCGTCATTTTGATTTGACAATTAAGAATTGTTTACTTGGCAGCAATTGAAGTATTTTTCATTAAATTATACCTAAGTTATCACATTTTTAACTCTATTTTGCCATGTATTCACGAAATGAAAAAGTAGATATGCTACTAATCTATGGCGAATGTAAAAAAAATAGCAGGCAGGCTGCTGTCTTATATGAAGTAAGATTTGCCGAAAGAATTCATCCACCAAACAACTATTTTGTAAGAGTTGAACGGCAATTCAGAAGTGAACCAGAAGTACCGGAAAATAATTTCATTATCGATGAAGACTCGGAAATCAATGTACTTGCAATTGTCGAGGTAGATCCCACGATTTCGATAAGACAGATTGAGGACCAAACCGGTGTAAATCGGGAATCAGCTCGACGCATTTTGAAAAAATATAAATTTAAATCATACAAGTACCAAATACACCAGCATTTATACGAAATTGATTTTCAAAGAAGATTGAACTATTGCAATTGGTTTCTGAACAGACACAATTTGGATAATAATTTTCATGAACAAATTTTATTTTCCGACGAGTCCAGGTTCACTAATTTGGGATTATTCAATCGTAACAACACCCGTTATTGGGAACAAGAAAATCCCAGAAATATGAGAGAAAGTGCATATCAGGAGCGATTTAGTTTTAATGTATGGTTAGGAGTAATTGACAGAAGAATTATTGGGCCAATAATTCTTGATGGTCCATTAAATGGAGAAAGATATTTGGGATTTTTTGCAAAACCAGATACAAGATTTTTTGGAAGAACTGACACCTAATGTTAACCCAATAATTTTTCAACAGGGATGGGGCTCCACCACATAACAGCAGAGTTGTGGTGAATTGTTTAAATGAAAGGTTTAGAGAAAACTGGATGGGAACAAATGGGCCCGTTCGATGGCCTGCAAGGTCACCAGACCTTACGCCGCTTGATTTTTTTGTATGGGGCCACCTCAAGGAAAGCGTTTATAGGACTCCACCAACAAACAGAGAAGACATGGAAATGAGAGTTAGAAGAGCAATCGATGGGATTACTGAATTACAGTTAGATAACGTGCTTAGGGCTACCGTCACAAAAACACGATTGTGCAGAGAAAATAACGGACATTTTGAACATCTGTAGTAAAAAAAATGTTTTTTGTATGTAGTAGGTACTTCAGTAAATATTTTATTTTAATTTCATTCATTCGTTGTAAAAATGTATTACATAGTGTAATGGTTTTTCATCAATTTTGTTCAAATGTGTTTTACTGATGTTTCTTATTTATTAAAAATATCGTTTTACCTACTTTTATTTTGTTTCCACCGCCTGCTTGCTAAATATTTTTGTTGCAGTACAATATTCATTACTATGCAATAACATTCGATACTGATTTTAATGAAGAAAGCAAAATATGATAGGCACAGCAATTGTATTGGACAAAAATAAAAGATAAATAAGTATTTTTTAACTAGGTGAAGTAAAAAAATGGGGTTCCTATCTTGGTTTTTAAGATATCGTGGGTTGTTTAAAGATATTTTTTTTAAATAAGTTAGATCTTATTAGTCTGTTCAGCTACTGGTTATTCCCAAAAAAATATGAGGCACAAAGTTGCATGCCAGAGGTCTTTCGATATCACGGCACACTACGCATCAATATCTGCCAAGGTTCATATCAGGGCCACCTAGACTTAACAAACTAAAATTGATATTAACTGTCATTTTAAAAACAAATGCCATGTTCCGATACATGGTTGAAAAGAGAATCTAGAGACGAATCAGATAGGTAAAAAAAATATACAGGGTGTCATTTAAAATAACAGAGTAGATGTCACTTCCGGTGAAACCGCAAGTAGTGGACAACAATTTTTTTGTACTTATAAAAGGACAATCACGCATTATATAAGAGTACCAAATTTCAAAATAATATCTTTTTAAATAAACATGCTACGGGGTGTTACATGTCTCCTGTGTCACCCGGTATACATACTCGTATATATACAACAACCACGAAATCATATGATTTGGTCGATAACTGTGAAAAGTATAGAAGTGGAGACGAAAAAAACAGACATATTGAGAACAAAAATACAGAAAGACGCTCTTAAGTATTTGGTATCAAAATGATCTTGATGACTTCGGTATGATGATACGGTCAAAATTGAATTTTATAAATTACCGGGAACATCGCCGTAACTTACCTCTATAAATTACCAATAAAGTAAGTTACTGGTAATCAAACATCCCTATATAAATACTGTTTATTAGATATTATATACGGTGTTTCAGATTGTACATGTGAATAATAAATTTAAATAAAAATGTATTTAATGATGGAATTTTAAGTGAGTCCAGCCCAGCACGATTCATTAATTTTTCAATAAATGTGTATTTCTTGTCCAAACAAGTGAAGATGCTTATTTAGTGTAGTGTATTTAAATAAAATTAATAAATTAGTGACGTTAGATTTCCTTAAAATTTTTGATAATTTATTGAAGAATAATCTTAAGCGTGCCATCAAATATTACGACATTATTTTATACACTGGTCCATTGACTTTTTAAACGTTTACTAATATTTACCAAAAAATGATGCACAGGGTGATGTTATCGGCACTGAGAGTAACATTACAAAAATTGAATCCGGTCCTGGAATTTTTCCAAGGTATATTATGCTTTTGATTTTACTAAAACAGTGTAATACTTGTATAAAATTTTCTTCAAATATTTAAAGTCGTTCCAGAAATACGGCCGACTACGGCTTTAGTCGGAAACCATAAAACGCCCTGTATCTCAAAACCGGTTAACATTCATGGGTAAGTTTGGGTGTGTTTTGAATTCATCTAGGTGTGCTCTACCTCTCATAATATTATGTCACTTTAGATCTGTAACACCCTGTATAAATATTATTTGAAGTGTTCATTGTCAGAAAAAAAATGTGCTAAATAAAATACAAAAATATTTTATGGGTACCCAACATTTTTTTATTAGATACATTTCATTTTATTTACTCATGTCAAAATAGTAAGTAGGAAAGGCACAAAGTATAGACCAGAACATATGACGTGATGCTTTCAGTGAGTAGTAAACTGTTGATAAATTGGGCATATGTGTAGAACAGTGGTTCTCAAACTCATTTTGTCGAAAAACACTTATACGATTTTCCAAAAATCAAGGAACCCATACTTATATTTTACGGACAACCCAACTTATTTTAAAAATGGCGATTACTGTTCTTTTTTTTTTTATAAAATACATATTTTTTTTTATTATACATCCTATTTGACCCCAGAATTTTATCGTCCGCTAAACACATTTTGAGAATCACTGGAGTAAAGCAACCGCCCAAAACGCGGTGGTGTTTACTGTTTACCTAAAACAAAAATTAGCACAAATCGAACACACTGATATAATAATAATAATTTTTAGCTGGTCATTATATCTATTTGACATCAAATAGTTATACAGGGTGGGGCAATAGTGCGTCGGACCTCGATATCTCGAGTTCTACGATAGCTAGAAATTTTTTAAAAAATTGCAAGTAAAAAAGCCTATAACTGGAAATTATTTTCGAACATACAGGGCGAGCCAAGACGAAATTACAGGATCAATTGCCTTTTTTTTAAAATGGAATGCTATGTATATCAGTACATTTTTTGAAGCCTCTTTCTAGGCTCTATTCATTCCTATATTATTATTGGCTATTTCCCACCCACTTTGATGTAATGAATTTTTTTATTGAAATAATGCCATCTGCAGATGGATATTAAAAAAATCACCACAGTCACAATTATGGGTTTTAAAAAAAACTTATGTGAATACCAGTTACGAGACATCTAATTAATGTTTCTGAATCATTTTCATTTCCTAAAAATGTACAGGATGGCCAAAAATTAGTATTCAATTAAGAACTTTTTAAATTTAATTTTCTCAATTTTTTTCAAATGGAACACCCTGTATATTTTTCAACGATGTGATGTAAAAATGAAAAACGAACATTTTTTTGTAAGTACTTCCCTATGGTAATTGCAACCATTTTCGTTTTATAAATAAATAAGTGTTTATTTTTCAATTAAGAACTTTTTAAATTGAATTTTCTCAATTTTTTCAAATGAAACACCCTGTATATTTTTCGACGATGTGATGTAGAAATGAAAAACGAAAATTTTTTTGTAAGTACTTCCCTATGGCTAATTGCAACCATTTTCGTTTTATAAATAAATAAGTGTCAAATTCAAGAATAAACTTAAAAAAAGAGGTTCCCTCAAATAATTCATTAGAAAAATTTGTAATAGGTGTTCGACGTGTTGCCCATTTTGATTGACACACGTCTTTATGCAATTTTGAAATGAGGCCATTTAGTGGCACCATTTCCATTGAAATGAGTAAAAAAGTATTTAACCAGTCCTTTACTGTAATGTTTTTTTTGTACATTTTTTTGCTGTTTTCGTTATTCAACAAGCAATAAAACCTCAGTTTGGTATAAATTGTCGTGTACAAAGGAGCATTTATCACACTTATCGGTCGTTAGTTACAATTTGTATTGAATTTAAAATATTTGGAATTTTACAATATGAATTTTAATAAAGCGGAACTTGTAGACATGACTTTTGTTTTGGGCGAGTCAGACAGAAATTGTTTACTTGCCAATAGAATTTATCACCAACGTTATACTGAGAGAAGGCTTCCTGATGTTAGCAGCTTCCAAAACCTTCTCGATAGATTTCTGGAAACTGGAAATGTCGAATATAAAAAAAAGTGAAAGAATAAAACGTGTTGTGAACGAAGAAATTGAGTTTTCTGTGGTGCTGGCAACGGTTGAGAATCCCCATGTTAGTCAAAGAGAAGTGACCTCATTAGTAGGAATAAGTAGACGGTCTGTGGGTCGAATCTTAAAAACAAATAAGCTGCATGCATATCATATTCAAATGCACCAGGAATTATCTGACGACGATTTTCAAAAGCGCCTATAATTTTGTAATTGGGCCAGAGGTAAAATGCAAGTTGATGTCAACTTCTTCAATAATGTTTTATTCACTGATGAGGCAACTTTTCATAAAAATGGATTTGTTAATAGGCACAATTTCCATTATTATGCTTCGGAAAATCCTCACTTTTTATGCAAGTAGATAACCAATACAGATGGTCTATAAACGTTTGGGGAGGAATTATTGCAGAACATGTAATAGGGCCACATTTCTTTGATGGTACATTGACTGGAGCTATTTATCTTCATTTTTTGGAAAACTATCTGCCACAATTATTGGTAAATCTCCCTGGAAGAATTCGATATAGGATGTGGTTTCAGCAAGATGGTGCTCCACCACATTATTTAAATGCAGTTAGAGACCACTTAAACCCTCATCAATGGATTGGAAGAAATGGACCCACTAAATGGCCTGCTAGATCCCCAGATCTTACAAAAATGGATTTCTTTTTATGGGGATACGTGAAGGAAATTGTTTATAGAGACAAACCAACAACAGTACAAAATATGAAGGAAAGAATAATAACTGCCTTTAGATCTATCACACCGGCAGTTTTAGGAACAGTGGGAACCTCATTTCAAAAGCGCATAGAGATGTGTGTCAATCAAAATGGCCAACATGTGGAACATTTATTATAATTTTTTCTACCGAGTTATTTGAAGAAACCTCTTTTTTTAAGTTTATTTTTGAATGTTGTAATTATTGCTCAATAAAACGAAAATGGTTGCAATTAGCCATAGGGAAGTACTTACAAAAAATGTTCGTTTTACATTTTTACATCACATCGTTGAAAAATATACAGGGTGTTCCATTTGAAAAAAATTGAGAAAATTCAATTTAAAAAGTTCTTAATTGGATACTAATTTTTGGCCACCCTGTACATTTTTAGGAAATGAAAATGATCCAAAAATATTAATTAGATGTCTCGTAACTGGTATTCACATAAGTTTTTTTTAAAACCCATAATTGTGACTGGTGATTTTTTTTAATATCCATCTGCAGATGGCATTATTTCAACAAAAAAATTCATTACATCAAAGTGGTCGGGAGATAGTCAATAATAATATAGGAATGAATAGAGCCTAGAAAGATGCTTCAAAAAATGTACTGATATACATAGCATTCCATTTAAAAAAAAGGCACTTGATCTTGTAATTTCGTCTTGGCTCGCCCTGTATGTTCGAAAATAATTTCCAGTTATAGACTTTTTACTTGCAATTTTTTAAAAAATGTCTAGCTATCATAGAACTCGAGATATCGAGGTTCGACGCACTATTGCCCCACCCTGTATAAAAAAACCTATGCTTAAACAACCAATTCGCAGTATTAATGTATTTTTGTATTGTTTCAGAATCTAATTCAGCAAAATGTCCAGTGCTTAAAGAACCACCTTTCACCATAAACATCCCCCACGAAACGGAATGCGGAAAGTTCTATATCTGCCAAAAACACAAAAAAATTGAAATGAGTTGTCCGAGTTTTCTTGAATTCAACCCAAAAATCCAGATATGTGATTGGCCACAGAAAGCGAATTGTTCGCTGAGGTCAAAGATTGTACAACCAGATCCAGAATGTTTCACTTGGGAAAGTACAAAGCCTGGAAAAGAGGAATCGGAATGTATAGAGGACCAACATTTACCTCACGAAACGAATTGTAATCAGTTTTACCGATGTGTGTACGGGCAGAAAGTTTTGAAAACATGCCAACACAACATGTTTTTTAACGCGGAATTAGGTGATTGTGATTCCAAATACAATGTACAGTGTGATTCTGAATTGAATGAAGATAATCTTAAAAAAAAGGGAGGCTTTTTATGATTTTTCCGCCGATTATATCGAGGAACTAAAAGAACAAACAGATGAAGATACAGCAGCAGATGATGAAGACAGAGATTACTGGGACAAGTTTTTAAATGGAAAGTTTGAAGTGTCTTCAACAGAAAGTGTAAGTGAAGGTGTTGATTACTTAAAGGAACATGGACACCAGAAATTACCCGATGAATGTCCCAATGTTACAGACCGTTATGAGCCTGTATTGTTACCTCATGGAAAAAAATGCAATGCATATTACAGATGTACTAGTGGTCAAAAACATCTTATGTTTTGCCCTGGTATGCTGCAGTTTAATCCAAAGGTTCTATTATGCGACTTACCTACGAACGTAAAGTGTGTGGAACGAAAAGTCAAAACTGTCACCGTAACTGTTCCTTCGGAAGATGAAAAATCTCAAACAAACGTATGCCCACGAACCCAGTGTCAAGACAGCACTGTATATCTGCCTAGTATGACAGACGTCCAGCAGTTTATAAGGTGTGAAAATGGCAGACATGTTTATGGTGACTGTCCAAATGGATTAGTTTTTGATGTGAAATTGAAAGTTTGCAATTTGGCACATTTAGCTGAAACTATTTTACAATAATAATGTTTGTTTTGTTTGACGTTGATTTTTTTTAAAAAATATTTTTATACATTTAGACCCGAATTTTCAGATCTTTACAATATGCAAAGTGTTAAAAATAGATGTATACAACCACTGACACATTTCTCAGACAGTAAAACTTCAAACTATCTGCAAAAATTGTGTCATCGAATAAATCAAATTGATATCAATAAACACTTAAAAATAACGGACCTAAATTAGATCCTTGAGATATTTCTGACGAATTAATTATTCATTTTTAAGTTGTTTATTGCCATGTTAGTTAAGGAAACAATATTGCCTTATTTATTGTTATTACTGTTATTTCTATAAAGTCTTGGAATAATAACATTAAAATCTTATTTTAGCAGGTTGTTTGTAAATAAGGTCCTTATTTCTTTCATATTTCAGACTAGACGGCGAGTCCTGAAGTTACTCAGAAAATGTTAACTAACGAATAATGAAAATTAGTATTTGTGTTGATTACGACCATATTAACTTTTATAGACTCGTAACGCCGGATCGCAATTTTCCAAAATATCTAGTTCTTAGAGTGACCCTAATAAAAATAGTTTTAGTGTTAATTTGTGCAACAGCTGCGCCATTATTCGTAAGATATTTTTTCTCTTTTATTAACATTTTCACACAATTAACAAATACAGACCTCCTAAATCCTTGGCGGAAATGAAAATTGTAGCATGTAGCGTACAAAATAAAAACAGGCTGTTGAAACAGTCTTCGGTAATTTTCTGTAAAATTGTCCCTAATTTTCCGGAAAATATATTACTAATGAAAAATTAAAAAAACAATCAGTTTATTATTATTTCTACATCTGCCCTTCTCTTGACAGGAGATTTTGGTTTGGTACGAACTGTATTAGGGGTTCCCCTAAAGTCGTGAGAGACGTAAACAAAATATAGATAATTTGTTAGAAATATTGGTTTTGTGGGCATTGGAGGCGTGAACATAGGAGGTAAGATGTTATTTCTTGAATATTTTGCATAAAATTACTATATAACAACTTCCCCCCACTAAAAACAAAATAACATGCTAGTTGTCTTACCTAAAATACATTTTTAATAAAGACGCTACCGAATGGATATCTTGCAAAATATCTTCGGTATATAAGTTTGGTATCCGATCCTCATCGAAGGCATTCCTCAGTTTCTGGATGTTGGATGTTACTCCAGATAATCTAGTACAAAAGACAAGTCTTATTGAAGGTAAGGCTCATTTTTTTAAATATTAAACCCTACCTGTATATGCCATCGACTATTCCATTGGTTTCAATAAATTCAGCGCAGCACTTCAACACCATCGGAATGTCGTGACCGGAGTTCAAGAGGTGCTCACCGAGATCGCAGCCGAAAACGCGCTCCTTCAAAATTCCCGATTGCTTCAGCCTTCTTCGCGAGGGCCTATTCAAAATAAAACTTCTAAAGAATGTGATCAGTTTACCGTGCTTCCTTAACACAGGCTTTATCGGGGTTAATGCTAAAGACCTACAAATGAGACAGCGTTAGTGTCATAGTGCTGTTATTTTTTTTCTTGCGGCAAAAGCGTTCAGAAAGCAAATTCTCATTAGTTCGATTCATGTTATTGTCAGATAAATTTATGCTTTTTGATACATTGATGACAATTCAGAGGTCTTAACAATAATCCTTGTAAAACACCTGGATGATTTTTTTTTAGGAAGAAAAATTGTAAATGAAAGAAAGCGAATAGTTATCTTGCTACATTATATAAACATATACTGATTTCAATGAAAACTGCAACACCTAGTATGTCTACGTTAGGGAAAGCTCTGAAATATCAACAAAATTAAAATAAAAATACACATTGTTATTTACACCGAGAGATAAAAAAACGGTCAGATGATTTGACCACTAATAATGTGATTTCATTGTTATGTCATTGAAATGTTAAGGCGTTGTCATTCAGTTGAACAGGTTACTAATTTTTTAAAAAATGTTCGAATTCAAAAGCTTTCTTCAGAATAAAAGCCATTTTTACTGGGATCTTACTTAAAATGGGTTCAAAAATGAAACTTGTGAGTGAGCGTATTCGCACCGTGGCTGTTACGGGGAATTCACGGAGAGTTTTCCCGATTTTGAATGATGTCTATTCGAATCAAAGTCTGGAATATTTGTCCAAATAAATATGTTAGCACCTACCTGAACACCTGTAAAATTTATCTGTTTTTGAACTGAAGCAGCTCAGCTAGGTGCTCTAGCGACAAAGGGGGGAGTACTCGAATCACGATTCGGTTCATTCTCAACACCACGTTCCCATGGCACTATACTCTGAACGTCAGCGCCCTGGCTCCTGCTTTGCGACGACGACGGTATAGAAGTAACAAGTTCTCTATCATAAGACAAACAAAAGCACTAACATCCCAATTCTGACAATTATTGTTGGACGTAGGGATTTAGAAGTACAAATCCTTTTTAACATTAATTTGAATTTTATTAAACTTTAAAACACATACACTAAATTAACAACAGTTCTGTACTACAGATCGAAAACTAATTCCTTTTTCGTTAAAACAAATTATTTTTTTCTCCTTCCTTTTTATTTCAATCGGTCTATTCATTTTTATAGAGAAATGTTTATAAAACAGTATTTGCCCGAATACGATTCAGTCAACGCCGATGACATCAGTATTTATGAACTCTGACAACTTCAGCCCAGCGTCGTATCCTCACAAGTTTTCTTAATTTTTTCTTAATACAGGTGTTTTACTAGTGAAATGACTGAAAAAGCCTTTATAAAATCTTTAAGGAAAGATTATGACTTGCCTAGCTGCCTCACATGATCACAAAATCTACTTATAAAATTTCAAGCACAACTTCAAAGCAAAATTCCGTTTAGGTCTCAATCACAAGTACAGCACCAAAAACAAGGCACGCATGCAACACAGGAGCCTGCAGTCAAGACCTAAGAGAAAAAAAAAACAAAAGTAGTGCACTTACCCTACAACGGGCGGGGGCAGAGGCATGTTTCTCGGCACCTTATCGCCGATAATATGAACGCAATGTTGCGGAAAAAATCCGACTTGAAAACCCCGTTTCCCCCTCCACCACATCGATTCTCCCGGACTAGCCATGTCTATGACGGAGATCATATCGCCAACTTCCAAATTTAGTTCGTCCCGTGCCTATTTACAAAGAAAACAACACGTTTTAGTGGTATAAATTTTGGAGGTACCCCGAGGTTCCCACACGGGGCTGCTACATACCTGCGAGACGTAACGGCGAACGCTGTAAGCCGCCGCGACGGCCGGCGTGTTGATCGAGCGGCTCTCCTCGCTCGGCACTAGGAGTCTGTGGCCCTTGTTGTCCATCTGGAGCCAATTCAACACTGGCCCGCAGTTTACTGAGTTATCGGCGATCCTACTGAAGCGTTCTAGGTAGAGTATTAACTTTGTCTGGAACCAATGTGGAAATAATTTATTTAATAAAACATTTATTCTGTGACTTAAATTATTTATCTAACAAGCAGAAGATATAGGATATAAATAGATATCCTAAGAAAAGAATATTGGTACGTCGCGTATTGCGATGTGATCCTCTTTACCAATAGCAGCAAAGTTTCGTTCTCCTATGAAATCATCGGTACTACAGGCTAGAGAACGGGATGATATCGCAATGACATTAGACCGATAATCGTAGAAGTTCTTGTTGATTGAAGCCACAAGAGATACAACGCTCCATCTCTTGATAGAAAAGATTAGTACAGATGTGTATGTTTTACGGGTTGCAGCGCAACTGATTAGCAGCTTTTTATCAAGAGATGGCGCGCTGTATCACCTGTAGTTTTAATTCATAAGAACTACTACGAATATTAGTCTAATCTCATTGCGATGTCGTCCTTTTCTCTAGCCGGCAGTACCGATGAGTAGAGGTCGAGAATTATCGATAGTCCGCACCATCGACAGTTATCGATATTCCAGCCCTCGAATATCGATAATTTTCGATTGTCAAAACTAATCAAAGCCGTTCTCGATTGGGTTTCAGTAGACAATAGGGATGGACGGCTATTGGATGGAAAATGGAATAACCTGCGTAAATATAACTCATAGTGGCATGTAGAGACTAGGAGGGGCGCAAGCCCCTCCGCCCCTGTCTATATTGCCGCCCTAGTGCCCCATGCAAAACACCTCGTGAAAATTCAATAAATAATAATTATAGAAAATAAAACGTTTCTCTCTTGAATGATTAGTGACCTGCTAAATTAATATTACAACTTAGTGGGAATAGATCAATTAAAATTACTTGTTTAATTTAGTCTATGTAATGCTATATTTATTAGTATCCTCAGGACTTATTAAACTGGGTTTCTTATACATAATCAGTAACAAGTTAATAGTAAACAAAAACTTGACAAGACACAAGTTGAAATAAATATCTGCAACATAAAACATACAATTGGTCTTTAACGTTTCAACGATACACAGAAAAATTGCTATAAATAAAAAAATTTTTACCATTAATAACTAAATTTTTAACACGGCATACTTGAATTAAAAATGTAATTTTATATAAACTCGCGTTAAAAATGATCACATGATTTACTTTTAACACTAGTGCAAAAAGTAAAATGACAAGTCGTTTGTCATAATGACATTTATATATTAACAAAAAATTACAAGTTATTTAGAAATATTTATATTAATTGTACAATTGGAGCAATTAGTAATATTTATCCCTTGTGAGGAAGCTACTTCACAAGAAGAAATTGTTGAAGTTGAACTTGAAGCAGTGGAGGAAATACTATTATATGCTCTATTTCTGAATTGTTAGAAGAAGGGCAATTATTTGGAAGAATGTGACAAGCACTCCTCTTTTTGTTTTCTAACGAATCTTCCAAGTATCCTTCTGCAACACTCGAACTTTTCCATCCTCCATGTCTTTTTATTGTACATAAATTTGCACCAGTCTGCTAACAAGCTGGCGGATGTCCGACGGAAACAATGTCCGGTGTAAAGTTCACTATTTGGTAATTTCTAAAATCTTGCAATATCTGTAGGCATCTTTCCAAAAATATTATTCCAACAGGTTGAATCGTACATTTGTTACTAGTGTATTTAATAAAATGACGTTGGTGGTTGACATGAGCTGGACGTAATGCTAAGTACTTATGATATAAGTCAATATAAGTCTCAGTAATAACAGTAAAGGTTCTTGCAACTCTAGTCTTGCTATCTGGAATGTTTACCACTAGTGTATTTCCTAAATCCTCAATATTGTTTAAACTCATTTGACAAACTTCTTCACGGCGACACGCGCCTAGTATACCCATTACAGCAGCTACTATAAACATCAAATACTTGTCATCTGGCGCCTCTGCAATAAACTTATCAATATTTTGGCGTGTAAAAATGTTTGATTTTTTTGGACGATATCCTTCTCCTTTGCGCTTCAAAAATGCGATGAGTTTATAAAACTTACTTATATCTTGATTGTTCTTGACATTTAACATAGCCTTTATCATTGAAAAATGTGCCCAAAGCGTCGAAGACTTCCAAATTTTAAAATTTTGCTCGAAATAGGCCAATATTACATTTTCACTGTACTTACCTGCAACATTGTTCCGATCGCACCATTCCACAAAGCGTTTGTACGTTAATTCATATTGTTGTTTGGATTTTGTGGGCAACAAATCTAAAGTTGCCCTTGTAGCTGCTTCTTCAATTTCTTGAGGAATCGATTCGCTTCCTTCTGGACTATAATTAATGTTGGAACTCATCATATTGCAATAGTTTTTCACATTTGACAAGCATGTGTCAAACAACGGGCAAAATTGATTTATTTATTTCATAAATCCTACAAACTACTAGAATTATGAGGTAACCATTAAAAGGATTTGAAATCTTTTTTAAAGAAACTTTATTGTTCTTTTAATGGTGTTTGTAGAAAAAAACATTGTATGATACACGTGTTAAAAATGACTTTATTTTGTTCGTGGAGTTGCTCTACTCGCTTACGCCCGTTTTGCAAACTTCTCCATTTACAAAATAAAAAGTCATATTTAACACTTGTATCATAAATAACTATAATGTTTAATGCAGATATACTTTCATTACGATTTGCACCCCCAAGAATGCTGCGCCCCCTCTGCCCTAAAAGGCACGGCACGCCACTGATAATTCTCAAAACATTGCATTTTTAGATTATTGCTTTATTACGTCAGTCTGTACTTAAATTTTAGCTTGGAACCAGTATTTCTTTTAAAAATACCCTTCAATATGATCTAAAACCTTTCTAATTACATGTATTAGTGTGGGTTAGAAACATAACCTGGTCAGATTAGCGGAAAATCTTCTTCTCTCAAAATGTTGGTCTTTTTTTTCACGAATCACTGTGATCGCTAAACGCAAGAGAGTGTTAAATAATTTACAACAACGTGTCGTGTTATCAACTATCGAATACTATCGACAGTGTCTTGGAAATATCGATTATTTTCGATAGTCTAATAACTCTCGACCTCTACCGATGAGCTCATAGGAGAATGAAACATGTCTATTGAGATTGGTAAAGGAGATCACATCGCAAAATTTGCTCCTCGCAAGATATTTGGTTTCATTACTTAATTGCTTATGAAGGATCTCGTTCATTTACTGAAAAATACAAATTATATAAATGCACGAAATACATCTATTACAATGTTTGATATTTTTGACTATGCTCTTCAGATATACAGTAGGCCCGCAAAGTATGGAATAAATTCATTATTTCTTAAACCAAAATTATTTAGTTTCTGTTATTATGTCATCGATTTTTTTTTAATTGAACATCCTGTATGTTTCTCCATGTTTGGATTCTGAATCAACAATCTAAAATTGATAAGTTGGAAGATACGGCCATTTAAAAAAAAAAACAAGTAAAAAAAGTAAAATAAACACGTTTTTTATTAATTTTTGAAGTAGGCTAGCTTTTGTTTGTTGTTTTGTTTTATCATTATCGTCTTTAAAAAAATATCGATGACGTCATAACGGAAACAGTGATGAAGTCATAACCAAAAAAAATAAAGGATAAGGTGCGTAATTGAAATTAAAAATCGATGTGGCCAAGGATTTTTTCTAAATATTTTTTGGTTTAAGAAATAATGAATTTATTCCATACTTTACGGATACACTGTATGTATAACACGATATACAGGGTGGGCCGGTTTATAATTTAATACCACTCTGTATATTAAAGTATATGTATATGTATATCGCGACTTATAGCTTGTATATTCCTCGGAACCCTGCTTGAAACATAATACCTCAAGAATATATCAACCAATTAATTCGAAGCATGTCTCGCAATTTATTGTTTGTAAAAATAAAATACTAAATTTTTTTTTAAATCGGTACCAGCATCGATCATGTAGACGTGTCTGTTCATAAGCCACGCCCAATGTGCAATTTCTTCTATTGAATTTTAATGTTTATGTTATCTTTTGTTATTTACTACCTCAATGTGTATTTTTAAATTCATATGTAATCTCACCTCAAATATTTTATACATAGCATTTTTCTGAAAGTGTTAGTTACATTGTTCAAATATATTTTAAATTAGCAAATTCCACTTTGATCCATTTCTTAAATAAACACCAATATCATTCACAATTTATTGCACACAATTTTTATATATAAACAAAACTTGGCTACTGCAACGTGTTTATCGATTTTTTTTATTTCGCTCGCATGTTTTTATGGCAGATAAATCAATCCCGATCCGAAAATAGCCAGCAAAGTGAACATTTGTTGTTACAAAAACTAAGTTTGTTTTGATATATTTCAATTAAACAAAACAGATAATGGCCATGGCTGCTGAAAGAATAAGCAATTCTGTATTACTTAGTACTCAATAAAATGGTTTGGAATTCTTCCAGGATATTCTCGAAATTAATTTATCGTTTTCAGAAGAGACTCAATATATGGAAGACATGAGTATAACACTCGTAGAATCTTTTCGTAATTTTGTTCTGAAGTTGGTGAACATTACGTTTTCTGTTAGCAAACATTTTGTAAAGATAACTCCTAAGACAGGTGTCTAAAGTTGGTTCGCAAGAGTCGCGAACTAACCAAAAACATTTTACAAACTCATAATTATAACTATGGAATCATAATTTTAAAATCGTCATAATTTCTTCTAGCAAAAAGAAATTATGATGAACAAAGTAATTAAACACTTTGCACGAGAAAGAAACAATCGTTAGTTTTTATAGAAAAAATCGTAAAAAACTTCGTGTTCATAAATTCAAGGAACACATTTGACACATGATATTAGACTATAGCACTTGCCAGTCTTTTGATTAAAATAATATTGTCAGTAACGAGTGTTCCCTCCTCGAATTACCGCTTGCATCCTTTTAGGCATGCTACCAATAATATTCTGATTGGTTTATTGAAGAACTGCAGGTCATTTATCTCGAGTTCTCTTGTGCTGCAATCCGGAGCTTCCTCTTGGTTGTATGCAATGTTTCAGCATATCCCACATGTGCTCTATCGGATATAAGTCTGGGAAATATGCTGGCCCGTCTAATCTTTCAATCTGACTCTTATTGAGGTATTCATTCACTATCAGAGTTGCATGTGGACGCGTGCTATCGTGTATTAAAACGAACATATCGTATCCAATAATGCCGGTCTTGCATGATGTATTCAATATACAGGCAGCTGTCATCCGTCTAATAACTCTCACAAGTTCGGCGCGTTCCCCAAACCTAACACTCTGTACAAGGTATGGAGTACTTTTCCCCAACTCTCCTGTAGACGTAGTTTCGTTCATCAGACTTCCATTAGTGAATTCTGGTCTCATCCGTGAACAGAATATTTTTCCACTGCTCGATAGTTCAATTAACATAAACTCTGGCAAACGCCAGTCGCTGAGTTTTGTGGTTTAGGAGGAGACGTGGAACTACGGCAAGATGCCTTGTTTCGTAAATTTAGCCGAACTTTCTTTAATGAACTCTTTAGCCTGTCAAAAGCTCATCCCTCAAGACTTGAATATATCCGTGATAGGTCATTCCCTTTCTATCTTTTGTAAATTTATCGACAGTACGATAGTTATAATTATTTAAAACAGTCAAACGTTTGAAAAGGCCTAATTTTTTGAAATATTTTTCTATACTAAAAATTTTTTATGACATGTATTTACGATTATTAAAAAGTTACATCTCTCCGCATATGAAATGTCGCATATATAGCTGTAACACACTAACACAGTTCAGGGGTTTTTCTCTTGATAACGTCAGCAGTTTAGCAATTGATTTGTAGTGTGTTTCCACAAAATGCTCCTAAGGATCTACTGACCTATATACAACTGCCAGCAATACTGGATATTGATTGTAGTGTGGATTTTATTAAGGAAGAAAATGGAATCGTTTTATTTTTGGATTGATACCAAGTTATTTGGATTGGGCTGAAAATGGTACAGTTGAGTCCATTACAAAGCAAGTTCCAAGTAGTTTGTGCTGCAGTTATCCCCACCCCATAATTACATCACAACTAAACAGCAAAAATAACTTTGTTCATATTTAATTTACACCTATTTTTTCGGACTTGGCCGACTAATCGCGTTCGGCAGGCTAATTTAATTTTTAATTGATAGTATACATCAAATGCAAGACGACCATGTGTTTTTTTATTTATTTTTAAGCCGGGGAACTTTAGAATATCTCTCTATGAAAAAGATGGCCCGCGCGAAATACTATAATGCTTTCCATTATGCAAATTTAAATAACTCGTAAAGTTCAAATTCATCCAGATTCTTGCAGTGACATGTTTGAGTTGTTCGGTGTATATATATGTCGTTCTTCCAATTTTACATATTACAATTTTTATTTTTATTTTTGACCGATTGAAAAAATTTAAAAATTTATCTTACATGGTTCTTTACGTAAATTCCACTCATGCTAACAGAATGGCAGTAGCGTTTTAAATATACAGGATACACAAAAAAGTGCGTTAATTTTAAATAGACTTCCTATATATTTTGACAAATTTCGATTCCTCGAATCATTCTGATAACAAATATATACACATATTGTAAGAGGTGTTTCAATAACAGCGCAAGATTTGAATTACGCGCCAGTTTGGCTGTCATGATGTCACAAGATTATAACATGCCAGGTCGATAGGAGACAGTTAGTAAACATTGAGCATTACACGATAGAATAACCCGTTTTGATTTGTTAAACAATATTACCAAAATGGTGAAAGTTTGATTGCCACGATTCGTAAAGTGCGTCCAATTTTCGGTCGAAATAATGTTTCTCATTTATCTACTGTGAAAATAATCGAAAAAATCGAAAGTACTGATTCGGTTAGTGATGTGAAACACACGACACGAGCTCGTAGAGGTCGTTCAGAACAAAACATCACAGCACACAGTGAACGGAAACGCCAAAAAGCTGGCCAAAATTAAAAAAATGAAGATTTTTTTTGAAATGGAAACGTTTTAAATCGTTGTAGTGGTACCCCTAGCATTAGAAACGACCGTTAATACCGGTCCGGGTTCACTACCTGAGTGAGGAAATTACTTATTGTGCGGCCGTGCAGCGCGTCACTTCGGCAGTTCGCAACGCTTCAAAAATCGATAAATTTTGTCTGCAGCGTAAAAATTCTCAAAGTGCAGTTTTCTGTGTCATAAAAATGGATTCTGCATCAGAAAGTAAGTACAATTAAAATATCTCAGTATCAGATCAGTTTATTTATATGGTAATTAGTAAATAATTATCGAAGTGGAGTGCATTTTTGTACATGCAACGATTCATAAACTCCACAAAAAAAAGCCATAAGTTACGCGGTTGGTGATGGTTGGTCTTGAAACTTATTGGAATGTGTTCAATAAACATTTTTTCGAAAGTGTATAAAAAATTAGCTGCATCTTTTTGTATCTTTGCGAGATATTGACCAAATTGGGCGCGAATACACGGATGCATGCACATTCGTGCACCATAAAGTGGGCTCCTTTTGCATGCATTCTCATGAAATGAGAACGTCATGCGTTCTCAACTCATGTGTTCAAAGTCATTACACATTTTTATTCCATTCCCCAGATCCTAATTTTCCCAAAACAAATGAATTCGCTTCAATTCAATAATAATTTTTGAACTATGTATATATTTTTGACCGTAATTTTTTGAAATTCTATATGGGATTCTTCATCAGCGACCCAAAAAAAACTGTATACAAAGTTTTGTAAAAATGCAGCGATAATTGGCGATTTTTTGGTACGTTTTGGGGGGTTTCATGGCCGCCATTTTGTTTTTTTCCAAATTCAACCTCGGATTCTTGATCAGCGACACAAAAAACCCCTGTATGCACAATTTCAGTAAAATAGCTCAATGCCTTTATATTTTGGCCAGCTTTTCGGCGTTTCCGTCCACTGTGCGGCAGTTCGCGAGAGCGTGGTCGAGAGCCCAGGGACGTCGATTCGTCATCGTGCATAAGAATTGGACGTTACAACAGCCACTCTTCAGTAATGCAGTTATGGTGAATGGTGAACGTTATCGTGCTATGATAACCCAGTTTTTTGCGCCTCAATTAAAAGATATGTGGTTTAGGCAGGACGCACACTGGTAGAAATTAACAATCTAACTGTGCAAAAGTCCAAAATTAAGTAGGTATATATTCCAATAATTTTATCATTTTCCAACCCTGAATGAAGCGGTGATTACTGAGAAAACAATGTAAAAATTGCTTGATCTTTAGATAAGTGGGGATGCATTTATAAAAGAAGGGTTTTATGATGGGAATATTTATTATCTGAATTAGTATTGTGTTATGCGTTAAAGTGAACACACTGTTCTTAAAGTTCCTTAGTGTATTTTGTGGTTTAAAACTATGGAGATTCAATCTACAGGTATGTATTATTTTTACATAATATTGGTTTAATATTGGTATTCTTTTAGTAGGAATATTGTTGATACAAAGTTTGGGTGTAATTTTTATAATTAATTTAACATATTTTGTATTTAAATGGACCGAAACTATGTATCTTCGCATGTATTCGCACTGAGACATTTTTTTTATATAATAGTCATACATTTTAGTATACAGCTAAAGTAAAATTAACTGCATGAAAATGCAGTCATGTAAAATATTGAATTATTTCAGGTGCTATGTCCCTACCTCGGAGAGAGTTGTTTGATGTTTGGCGTAAAGAAAAGACAGCAAGTGCTAAAAATTCAGCCGTATTTTCGTATGTTTATAATAAACTAGGACTGGACAAGGAAATTGAAGATACGATTAAGCGACAAATAATTTAAATAGCAAAATTTCAAAAAAATGGACAGAATCCCGCCGTTCAATCCATGTAATATTAGCGCCGTGAATCTAAATGGCTAGATGAAAATGTCACCTTTTTTCCTCAGCATCAATCTGCCGATTCAATGCCAGGACCATCTAGCAGCAAAATGGGACGACCAGCAAAAGAGTTTCAAGAACTGATGGCATCGTCAAAAAGACGAAATGTTTTACCTATAGTACAGAATTACCCCAAAGAAGAATTGATGTTTGCGGCAGAAACAAGTTTGCGTCTGGGTGAACAAAGAGATGCAGCAAATATAGTCCACGAAGTTTCTCAAACATCACCAAAAAGGTCTAGTAGAATAAAAAAAAAGTGGAAATCTCCGACCATACATCCTATCAAATATACACCAGAGGATGCACTTGCATTATTTGTTGACGGACATTTTACCAAACATACGTATATTTTAATGCAATCTGGGGCCAAGATGCGTAATGCAGATATATATCCTTCGTACGACGAAATCTTAAAAGCAAAGGTGTGCTATCCTAAAACGGAATCAATAACAATTAGTGAAACATCTGCAGAAATAACGGTTCAGGCCCTTGTTGACCACACTATAACCAGACTAGCAACGGTTCAAGAGGAAGTGTTATCTCAAAAAATCGATGGCTTATCAGACGGCCTAACAATAATTTTCAAGTGGGGATGTGATGGAAGTTCTGGGCACTCTGCTTACAAACAGAAATTCTCTGGAGATGATGTAGAACAAAAAAGGGATTCCAGTTTATTTGCGGTTTGCATTGTACCCTTGCACTTGCGAGCAAATAAAACTAATACCATCTTATGGCACAACCCGTCACCGTCTTCTACCAGGTTCTGCAGACCTATAAAACTTTTATTTGAGAAAGAAACTGCAGAATTAAGTAAATGAGAGTTACAGAATATAGAACAACAAATAGAAGCTATATTGCCTACTTAATATGCAATTTACTGACAGACAGATAAACACTTTCATAAATGACACACGCCTACTTAAAATAAATATAAAAAAACGCAAAAAGTAATCTACTAAAAGATTATTTCGCTATTAAATACACATCAAAAGCGACCCCACATGATACATAGTTTGAAAGAGAAAAAAAATTCCTTTTTAACTAAAACATAGCCAACTATGATTCCTATTTAAAAAAATAAAACTTTATGCCGTAACTCGAAATTGGACCTTTTTTTTTAAATTTTCTCGACGCCACTGTATTATACAGAAAAAAGTGCCCGAGGAATGTAAAAGTTGTTTTTTCATAACTTCACAAACAACCAAGATATTGACATGTGTTTAAAAGTCGAAAAATCGAACTTTTGTATGTAACTCGAAAAAAAAAGCCGATAGCAAATTTTTGTTTTCGCCAGTGAATTTGTCTCAAAAAAAAGAGATCGAGAATGTGTCTTCTATTTTTTTGTATTTCTTACAGTTACCGAGTTACTCTATACAAACATCGAAATTTGCCCACGCTGTACATGCACTTACTGGATATAATACGCTGTCATCTATATTTGGCACTGGCAAGAAATCTGCAATTCAAGCAATGAAGAGGATGTTCCAGCCAGATATTCGTTTTATTGCCGTGATGCATATGGTTGCTTATTGAAACGACTACACAAACAGTGACCCCTTCATTTATATAATCCTAAGAAAAAATCGAAAGATCGTATTTCGATAAATTAATTGCGCTATCATTTAGCTATCGAAAAAAATCCGTCCATCGACAAATTGCCTCCATCGCTGCCAGCATTACCTCAATACGTGCACCGAGCCTGCTGGCAATCAAACTATTAATGGATTAACAGAATCATGGAAGCCAACAGAAAGTGATTTCATCCAGAATTATTTCGAAACATGACATTTAAATTTTTTGGTCAACCTTTTTTTGTTCGTGTGGTGGGATATTATTTATATTTGGTATTGAAGATGATAGTTTTTCTATGGCGAAATAAAAATACAAAATCGGCATTAAAATTATATCAGCAATAATTCTAGAAACAAATTGTGACTTAAATATGCAACAATTGGAATTTACATACGAAAATAATGAGTGGACTGTAACACAATGTGTGGTCTAGCGTTCGTGATTAAAAACACATTCTATTCCGCAAAATTTCCTCGAGTCTTCGATGACCTAATTTTTATATAATACTATCAGCAAATTCTCCATAGTATTGATTCGCGTTTCCATTAAACAAGTGTTTGGTAAAAGAAGGAAATTGAACGGCATTATACCTTTTGTCCTCACCCTCTTGCAGACTTACTGACGAGGATAATGATATACCTGGACAGAAAATAATCCGTCACCTCGTTAGTACTGTGAGTCACCGTAATAACTAAACTAATCTGATTTAATGATATCAATGCAATACCTTTTACTTCTGCGTGTACGTGAAAGTGGTAAAACCGTTTTAATTAATATATTAATACAGAAAAATCAACTGAAATAATAATATAATGCTTAGAAATTATTTATTTTTGGAACATTTTTTGGGTAAGGGTCCTTATTTTGAGAAAAAACTACTTTTTTAACTTGCCGACGTTTCGGTAATTTTTTATTACCATCTTCAGGGCAATTAATTATGAGTTTCTCCTGGTCATCATAAAATATATATAAAACAGGAAACAAACAGATAAAATCGTTGGGTATTAAAAAAACCTTCTTAATACCCAACGATTTTATCGGTTTGTTTCCTGTTTTATATATATTTTATGATGACCAGGAGAAACTCATAATTAATTGCCCTGAAGATGGTAATAAAAATTACCGAAACGTCGGCAAGTTAAAAAAGTAGTTTTTCTCAAAATAAGGACCCTTACAAAAATTTTCCAACAATTAATAAGTCGGTCTAAAAACTTTCCTATTATTTATTTTGTTTTAAAGGACATCTTTAACAGATTAACAGGAAAATTAGGTAGAAGTAATTTTTATAAATTTCGGACTTAACTTACATAAAACAGATGTTTAACGTCGACTTTAAGATTTAGCTCGTAAGCATACACCTTATTTTTAATTGACCCAGAAAAATCCTTACGAATGAAATCTGGTAAACTCGGTAGCTAACGTGTAGGTGTTTCTACATTGTACCGCAGCTTGTAAAAATTGCTGGATTTACAGAAAAAAATGAGCGGGTGCAACCACATGATCTTCAGGAATAAATAAATTGGCAAAGCTTAAACCTCGTAGGAGTGAATTTATAGAACACAAAATTCTCTAAGAATCTGAAATTTGTATTTTCTTATACAGGTTATTTACAAGGTGACCTAACATGAAATTTAATTTTGAAACTTCACCTCTATTTGGGAATATAAACTTGGAACACAAAAATTTAATTCAAATAAAAATTCTTGGCAGCAACACGATTGTGTATGATTTTATTTATTATGTGTATTAAAGTATTAGACATACTACATTGAAGGAAGACTGAAATTTGGCATCGTATCGCGTGCAGTGTGCACTGCTGACCTCAAAACAGCTGGATGGAAAATGAATTCTCTGCTAACGCTAACCAGAGACGGCTCGTCTGCCTCTGAACATTGCCCTTTAAAAGACCCATGTCTAATAATTGAATACACATATTGTGTAGCTGACGTTCCTGAAGGGCGATAATAAAATTACTTATATTTATAATCTGAATTTCACACCAAACGAGCCATCTCGAAACAAGACAATAAACACTTATTTAAGTCTACGGCCATTGTTTCCCAATATTTCACACTTTCAATTCTAGTTATAGAAACTGCAATCTGCAAATTGTTGTACACTTTCTAGATAGTTAATGTGATTTCTGTAACAAGGGTTCCAGACTAAGGAAATACATTCAAGTTTAGACCTGATAAAAGCAAAATATAAAATTTTCAAAGTATTAACAATCGAAAAATCTCTACTAGTTTTAACTAGATAACCAATAGTTTTGAATGACTCGTTTACTAGATTGTTTATATGCGATATAAAGGAAAGTTCTTTGTCAAAAATTACGCCAATATCACAAGAGTTTCTTTCAATTCTTAGAAGGACTATGTCTATTCTATAGTCAAACAGAATAGGATTCAGATTTAGTTGACTGTCATAACATTACACGTAGGCACATTTAAGTTTGGCACACCAATTAAATATATTTATGAGATTATTTTGTAGAAAAGCGCAGTCATCTAAAGAAGAAATTATTTTGAATATTTTAAGATCTGACGATCTTAAAATATTCAAAATTCATCACAGAGCAAACAACCGTCCGTAACATTTAAAATATCATTAATAAATATGTTAAATAACAGGGGTCTGAGAATAGACCCTTGAGGAGCATCAAATGTGGCAATATATTCGACCGACCGGAATCCATATTAGAAAGACAGAAATAAAAGAATCATAGTTTATTTGGCAGTGTGATCAAGTCGGTCGAAAGCCTTTCAGATGTATGTATACAGTGTGCCCGTAAAGTATGGAATAAATTCATTACACAGCCACCAAAAAAAAAGTTTTTTCTGATCTGGGGTCTGACCATGTTTACTATGTTTTTGTGGTCGCTGAATCCGAATCCGAGGTCTACTTAACCCCATCACATCAGGATTTTGCCATAACCTCAAAAAACCCATAATATCAGCTATTAAATGCATATAACCCTAAGAATGAAGTTGTAATATGAAAATCCAAGCTTTTAAACCCCATAACCCACTTAACCAAAAATCTCTTTTAATTCAACAATGTTTTCTGGTTTGGTTAAATAAACATAATTTTTTAGATGGCCCCACAGAAAATAATATAATGGATTGAGGTTCGGTAACTTTGGCGGCCATTCGATGGGACCACGTCTACCAATCCACCTGTTCAGAAATATTTGGTCGACACCTTCGAACGTCTGCTGCATAATGGAGAGGCGCACGATTCTGTTGATACCACAGGCTTTCGTCAACATTTTCAGGATTAATTCTACTGGGGAATAAATTTAATAATGTTGGGATGAGATAGCCCTTTAAAAATTGAAGATATGCTGGTCTATTTACAGTGCCAACGAAAAAATAGGGTCCAATGATTCTATTTCTTACAATTCCCGCACACACATTTACCTTTTGTGGATACTATGTGACTGGTACTGCTTCCGCATCCATCGAGGGTTTTCCCTGTCCAGGATCTACAATTCTGACGATTCACTTCACCATTTAATTTGCAGAAAATAATATTTTTTATCGGAAAAGGATACTATTGCACATATTCATCATTGTTTCACAAAATTGTATCCTCCAATCTGGATCATCATCACTTAGTTCTTGCACAAGCTGAAGCTTAAAGGGATACCATTTTTCTAATTTTAATACTTATGTAGGTACTGATGTTTTAGTAAGTTTTTTTACATGGCCGTATCTTCCCACTCAATTTCAGACCTTAAGTGTGTACATATTTGGAATCAGCTGTGGAAGCCCCAAAAATGAGGAAATACACAGGGTGTTCCATTTTAAAAAAATATCGATGACGTCATAACGGAAACAGTGATGACATCACAACCCAAAATATAAAGGATAAGGTGCGCAATTGAAATTAAAAATCGACGTGTCCGAGGATTTTATCTAAATATTTTTGGTTTAAGAAATAATGAATTTATTCCATACTTTACAGACACACTGTATATCACATCAACTCGCTTACGTTGGTTGAACGCCTCAAAGAAATAATGATTTATACAAATTAAATTAGATATACAGCCTTTCATAAAACCATGGTGGACAACCAATAAATATTTGATTGCTGACGCCGATATAAATTGATCCATAAAGATATCAAGAGCTTTGCAAAAATTACATAAAACAGAGATATGCCTAAAGTTGGTAATGTCATGTTAATCGCCTTTTTTAAAAATATGCATGAATGACTAGAGAAATATGTGCGTCTATATCAAATTATATGAACTTCACCTTCTCCTCAGTATTCCTGGACTATAAAGATTTAAGACTAAACACCTGCGAACATGTTTTAGACATGCCAACTATTTTCACAATGAAATAAGTATTTTGCCGCAAATTGATGCATATATTAAATCTATAATAATTATTGTCCATTTCTCTCTTCATTTGCTTTTCCGTGTCGTCGCCGCGCTGTAGAAGTTTAATATATTTTATATTTTCAACTTGATAAATGACATGGAACTTCTCCAAATTATGTGAAGCATTTCTATTTCTTTCTCTCTCTACTTGCCTTGGTGAAATTCCTGTGCAACTTCTCTAGATATATAAAATATTTGATTTGCTTATAAAATTATATTATAGACGCTTAGCGTGTTTTCACGAATTGCATTATATTCAAGTAACAGCTGTTTTCTTGCAGCGTGCCATAAAAAGCTTGTCGAAGGTTGCGAGTTATTCCAAGACGATCCTTGTCCCGTTTACTCGTTTGATCATTGGTAGTATTTTGTGGAAAAAGTTTTAAATTCAAAAGAAAGTGTAAGAAAAGGTAAAATATTAATAGAATGCGAGCGAATATCAAAGCAAAATATACCATCTTACCCGTTGATTTAGGCAACGATTAAAAAAAAAATGAAATAATGCACAAATCATATCTTAGAAACAATATTTATCAAAAAAGTTTTGCACTTGAACAAAAACTATACCGATTGCCTCGAACCTGTTTCCAAATTACTTGTACCCATTTAATTATACCACTTGAGCGACGCAACGGGAGGGAAGGGAGATAATAGAAAAATTGCATTATAGGTCGGCGACCCCTAGTGCGAATCGAATGGGGCATGAAACAAACAGTCAAGGCTAATAATGAGACTGTAGCCTAAAATGTATGAACGGCTAGGTAAGAACTGCATATTGATAAAAGGATTATAGTCCCGTCACATTAGAGGTTTCACCTCGGAATGAGAGATAATAAGCTGTAAACTTGTAAAAACCTTTATTTTGGCGTTCTAAAAGTTGTCTCAAAAGTCTCATAGAATCTCGTGTCCGCGTCTTAAGGTATTCAAGGTCAAAGATCACAAAAATCGGTTTTTTTGCAAATATCTCGCTTCCTATGGTTTTAATGCCATTTGCATTTATTATAAAAATTGTAGAGAATAAAATTCTCTACAACTTTTGTCCCAAACATTTTTTTTATATATTTTTATATACTCTACCGTTTTTGAGATAGAGGGCGGAGACCGCGTCGCGCTTACCTATTCACAGCATAATGCAAGGTCAACCGTAAGTTCCGGTAAATAATACGCCGTATAAAGTCTATAAATCATTAAAAAATATATAAATATGAATAATTTGCATTGTTTATTAATTAATACATTATATTTAATGATATTTTTTCATTTATTAAATATATATTTGTTTAATATTACTTACCTTTCCGTGTAATCAAAAAATTATTGAGTGGAATACTTTAAGTAGGTATATTTTAATTATATTCTAATATATATGTTAATTATATTTTAAGTAGAAAAAGAATAGAGTAAATACATTTTAATTATATCTTTATTTAGAAATACTTTTTCATATATTTATTACAGTTGAAGTTCAAATGTGGGGAAGTTTTTCAAAAACTTTTATAATTAGAAAAGACTTGAGTCTTAATTTTCTTCTTCTTCTTCATCATCGTCTTCCGGTCGCTCGAAAATTTCCAATTCAATATCATCATTTTCGTTGTCAAGGATATTTGTCTCTAGATCTTCGAGAATTTCGGGGTCAAATGTACTATCTTCATCGAGATCGCTTTGATACGGTGAAGAATTGAGGCACGCTTGCTCATTACACTGGCCACAAGCTAAACAACATTGCAACCCCGATTTCCTGCATCCGCAGCGTGAACCACAACCATTCTTGCAGTTGATTACACGAAAGGTAAGTAATATTAAACAAATATATATTCGATAAATGAAAAATATTATTAAATATAATGTATTAATTAATAAACAATGCAAATTATTCATAATTATATATTTTTTAATGATTTATAGACTTTATACGGCGTATTATTTACCGGGACTTACGGTCGACCTTGCATTATGCTGTGAATAGATAAGCGCCGCAGTAGGTATACTACCCCGCTACGAGAACAAGCTGGCCCGTTGCGATTCGCGGATGGCATGTGTCCATCAGGAGAGACCATTCTTCGGGGATCGTCGTCAATGACCAGAGGGTCTTCGGATCAGAGGCTGTCGAAGAGTTCTTCTGGGGTCCCAGAGGCTGGCCCGTAGGGATTTCTTTGGTGATCGTCAATGACCAGAGGCTTTTGAAGAGTTCTTCGGGGATCGTCGTCAATGACCAGAGGGTTAGTTCAAATTTCTGCCGCTCGGATTTCATAGGAGGCGCTGAAGAGAGAGTTCTTCGGGGAGGTGGTCCGTTGGGATTTCTTCGGTGATCGTCAATGACCAGAGGCTTCTGAAGAGTTCTTCGGGGATCGTCGTCAATGACCAGAGGCTGTCGAAGAGTTCTTCGTGGAGCTGGCCCGTTGGGATTTCTTCGTCAATGACCAGAGGGTTAGTTCAAATTTCTGCCGCCTGGATTTGGTAGGTGGCGCTGAAGAGAGGTCGGTTAGTTCAAAGCGGCTCGGAACGTGACTTTAGTGTAAACAAATGTATTTCAAGGTTAAAGTTTGCCCTGCCGCTAGACTAAACAAAACTGTGGATTCTAAGAAATGACTCGTGGGAACGCAGGTGTCTTCAAGGTCTAAAGACTAAAAACAAAACGGATTCTAAGAATCTGCCTGCGTCACAGCAGCGAGGGAGTGGAGCGGTTGCTGGAATTATGGGTAGAGTGGAGCGGGAAATTTGAAATCTGTTGATGGGTTGAGTGGAGCGGGAAATTTGAATTATGGATTGAGTGGAGCGGATGCTGGAGGTTGGTACCAGTGGGGCAGTTGAAATTTGAATTATGGATTGAGTGGAGCGGGAAATTTGAAATTTGAAGGAACTTGGCATGCAGTGGAGCGGGAAATTTGAATTATGGGTTGGTAACAGTGTGTGTGGGAGGGGAAATTTGAAATCTGAGAAATTCGAATTATGTGAACGAGGATGGGAATATTGGTAACAATGTAAAATGGGAGGGAAATTTGAAATTTGAAGGATCTTGGATGTTCAGGTATAGGAGAGCTGATTCATTTTTAATCTAATTGGCATTTATTATGTAATTTTTTAGAATAGTATTATTTAGTGGAATGCATGATTTTTTTATTTTATTTGAGAATATAATAAAACAAGGAGTTGGAACATATATATTTTTTTTTATTTTTCATCATACAAAAATAAGTGCATAATTGTATTACAGGATATTTATTTATTTCGTCAGTCAGAATTTGAGCGAAAAACATCTTCACAGGAAAACAATGCAGCATGTTCGTATAATTGATCGTGGAGATCACACTTTTCCATTAAAACACAAAACTTCTTCAGTGAGATACAATTATTGAGATAAAGACAACAGTATTTAATTCCACTTTCATATTTTTCCAAGTCTTGGAAACAGCACCAAATACTATTTTCTTGAAGCTGTCGTCGAGTAACGTCATGTATGTTACATCGTAATTGAAAACGTAAAGAGGCCACAGCCTGTTCTATAGATGTAATGTAATCTTTTTTTACTCATGGTATAAAAAAACACTTTTTTCTACTTCCAAATAATTCTAGGAACAAAGTGTACGGTAGCAGTGCAGACTTACAACTGACATGCATTAAATATGAGATGATACCTGTATATAAATCATTGCATTTATCCTACACCGCTCCAAATTGTACATGTCAATTTTGTTTTTATCCACATTAACAGCTATTGATTTATTTTATTACAAACAATATAGGTATTAAGTTTTTAGGATATTCACTTAGTATATTATAGTATATAGATAGGTTACACATATCCTATTTCTATTATTCTGCTTATTATTACAAAAATATACTAACGAGATTATAAATACTGCTCGACACAATACGAGGTCTTCTCAGGGGTCATTTTTTTTTCTTGTATTGTAAACTAGGTTAAAACATAT